>ML250348.1:0-16220 GCA_005239495.1 Nicotiana undulata | reverse complement strand
TGCTACATACTCAACAATATCTCTCTTCATCCGTCTCCACCAATACTGCTATTTCAGATCCTGGTACATCTTCGCGGCACCCAGATGTATAGAATACCGCGAACTGTGAGCCTATGCTAATGTCAATTCTCGAATACCATCCACGTTGGGCACGCAAATACGGCCCCGCATCCTCATAACTCCATCATCACCAATAGTCACATCTCTGACATCACCCCAACGCACTCTCTCCTGAAGAACTAATAGGTGTCGGTCATCATATTGTCTCGCCTTAATCTGATCAAATAAAGACAATCGAGAAGCCATGCTAGCTACCACCCGTGGAGGATCTGACAAATACAATCTCACTAACTGGCCGGCTAAAGCCTGATCATCAAGGGCTAAAGGTCGCTCTGCTGCTAAAAGATACGCTAGACTTCCCAAACTCTCGGCTCTGCGACTCAAGGCATCGACCACCACATTGGCCTTCCCCGGATGATACAAGATAGTTAAATCATAATCCTTGATAAGCTCCAACCATCTCCTCTGTCGCCAATTCAAGTCCTTCTCCCTTAGCAGATACTGTAAGCTACGATGGTCGGTGAAAATCTCACACTGCACTCCATACAAATAATGCCGCCAAATTTTCAAGGCATGGACAATGGCAGCTAACTCAAGATCGTGCACTGGATAGTTCTTCTCGTGCACCTTCAACTGCCTCGATGCGTAGGCAATCACCCTATCGTCCTGCATCAACACCGCTCCCAAGCCAACTCTAGAAGCATCACAATAAACCATATAAGAACCCAAACCAGTAGGCAACACTAATATCGGAGCTGTGGTCAAAGCTGACTTGAGCTTCTGAAATCTCTCCTCACATTCATCGGACCATTTTAATAGAACACCCTTCTGTGTTAATTTGGTCAGAGGTGAAGCAATGGAAGAAAATCCTTCCACGAAGCGACGGTAGTAACCCGCCAGACCAAGGAAACTCCGAATCTCTGTAGCTGAAGACGGTCTAGGCCAACTCTGCACCGCCTCAATCTTCTTTGGATCAACCTGAATGCCCTCACTAGACACCACGTGNACTTCACCCTCACACAACCTCCCGCGATCGCAACCGTGCCCACGCGATCGCGATGCACCATCAGCCGCTCCCTCACGCGCCCAATTTACTCTATGTGATCGCGAACTCCATTACGTGATCACACTTCACACCCCGCTCAACTCACGCGATCGCGACCTCCTCCATGCGATCGCGAAGAACAAAAATCTGCCACTCCTCAGTTAACCCTACGCGATCGCGATCAAGTCCACGCGATCGCACTGCTTAAGCCACTTACCCTACATGATCGCGGACCATTCCTCGCGATCGCAGTGAACAATTCCTGCTGCATAAACACCAGAAAGTCAGCAGTGTTTTCAAGGCTAAAACGAGTCCGTTAACCATCCGAAATCAATCCCGAGCCCCTCGGGAACCCAACCAAATATACCAACACATCCCATAACATCATTCAAACTTAGTTGCACTCTCAAAACACCAAAACTAACATCAAAACACCAAATTCACATCGGATTCAAGCCTAAGAACTATTGAAATTTCTAAAATTCACCAATGATGTCGAAACTATCCAAATCAACTCCGATTGACCTGAAATTTTGCAGATGAGTCCAAAATGACATTACGAACTTGTTCCAACTGTCGAAATTCCATTCCGACCCCGATAGCCTATTTTCCACTACCGTCCGGAATCGCCAAAAACTAACTTTCACCAATTCAAGCCTAATTCTACACCGGATATCACAAAATTATTCTGAACACACTCCTAAGTCCCAAATTACCTAACGAAGCTATCCGAGCCATAAAATCTGCATTCCAAGGTCGTTTACCAATAAGTCAACTCTTAGTTGACTTTTTCCATTTTAAGGCTGTTCTTAAGGACTAAGTGACTGAATTCTCATTTAACCATTTCGATTTCAAGCCTATCAACTCTAACACATTAATAATAGAATAACCAATATATAATAAGACACTAACAACAGTTATAATGCATGTTTTTACGTAACGACAGACCGGGTCGTTACATATGGTTGCTACCGTCGCCATGAATGATTACCTCTTGGTGATTCCATTCAAACTTCACAGCTTTGTGTAAGATTGATTCCACGGCCCCAGCCGCGTGGATCCAAGGTCGTCCCAACAGTAAATTGTAGGACGCAGACACATCTATCACTTGGAAATCTACATCGAACCAAGTTGGTCCCATCTCTAAGCACAAGGTGATTTCTCCCATGGTGGACCTCTGCGAACCATCGAAGGCTTTTACATTGATTTCTCCTTCCTTTATCTCATGTAGACTTTTGCCCAATTTCTTAAGCGTGACCAGCAGACAGATGTTGAGGCTGGAACCCCCATCAATTAGGATCCTTGTGATGAAATGATCCTCACATTGCACAGTGATGTGTAGTGCTCTGTTATGCCCTAACCCCTCGGGCAGCAGCTCATCTTCATGGAAAGTGATCTTGTGACTTCCCATTACCTGTCCTACCATGTTGGCCATTTCTCCACTGGTGATATTGTCTGGTACGTATGCTTCACTCATTACCCTTAGCAAAGCACTCCTGTGAGATTCAGAGTTTTGTAACAGGGAGAGGATGGATATCTGAGCTGGCGTTTTGTTCATCTGGTCGAGGATTGAGTATTCCTTGGCTTGTATCTTTCTCCACTGATCGCTGAACCTGTTTCAATGATGGGGGGACGGTTGTTGGCCTATTTTCTAGACTCAGCCAAATGTTCAGGGGTATAAACTCTGCCAGTTCTCGTAATACCCTGTGCAACGATGGCTTCTTCAGACTTGCCTTTACCTTTCCTCCTTGCTTCAGCGGTATAGTCCCACAGAATGGAGACTGAGTAAAAGGGTGTCGTTGTTGACATTTCCACTGGGATAGGTGTGGTTATTCTTATTCCTGCCGGAGTATATGTTATAGATCGCCGTACTGCAACTTTGAGCGGTCGTACAAACTCGACTTCGATCGGTCCTGGGGCCTTTCCTTTGGCGGGTGGTCTCGATTCAAACTCAAGTGAAATGAACATGTTTACCTCAGCTTCCTCAGATGGCTGCATCTGGACCAATATCAGATTAAGAGTAATTGCAAGCTTCTTCGGATCACCCTCGGAAATTAGCCAAATTGATCCCTCGGGATCCCAATCATCTTCAACCTCAATCATGTGGACACCACCTTTAAGGTCAGGCGGCGGATTATTGCGAACATTAGGAGCAGGGTCCTTAGCTACAATGATCTTGTCATCTATGAGAGTCTGTATCTTGTCCTTCAAGGAACGACATTCCTCGATGGTGTGTCCCTTCTTGCCATAGTGTTAAGCACAGGTTTTATTTGGGTTGACCCACTGAGAAGGGTTCTCAGGGGCGATAACGGGAATGGGTGTGACATAACCGGCGCTTTAAGCTTTTCGTATAATTGGTCAATGGGTTCAGCTATGACAGTATACTATTTTGGTTGACGTCGGTCGAAGTTTGGGCGAGGTCTTGGGAAGTTTTGGCGATTAGGTGGTGATTGATAGTGAGAAGGTAGGGAATTGTAGGCATTATAGACGGGAGCTGGTTGGGAGTATCTGGGCGAGGTAGGCTGATATGTGGGTGGTGGAGCTTGCTTGGTATTGAGGTGAGGGTGCTTGGTAGCTTGGAGCTGGTTGGTACGTGAAGGAAGGTGCGGGGTGTACTTGGTATTTGGTAGGGGACTTGGCTTGCTGTGCCACCATCACGGCTCCTACATCCCTTTTCTTGGACACACCACGGGATTGCAGGGCTTTATTGGTAGCCTGTAATTCTTCAAAATTAGTAACCATACCGTTTTTGATGCCTTCCTCGATTCGCTCTCCGATCTTGATGATATCAGAAAACTTGTGCCCCTCGACCATCATCAGTCGCTCATAGTATTGAGGATCCTGAGCGCGCACAAAGAATTTCTTCATTTGTTCCTCTTCCAAGGCTGGTCTGATCTTGGCAGCTTCTGACCTCCAATGAGTAGCATACTCGTCAAAGGTCTCTGTTGGTTTCTTCTTCAAGTTCTGGATGTAGAACACATCCGGTGCATTCTCCGTGTTGAACCTGAATCTATCCATGAAGTCCGTAGCCATGTTCACCTAATTGGTCCATTTCTTTGGATCCTGGTTGATGTACCAGGATAGTGCATCTCCTTTCAAACTCCTCATGAAGAGCTTCATGCGGATCCTCTCATATTTCCCCACGCCGACCAATTTGTCGCATTAAGTCCTCAGATGGACTCTTGGATCACCAGTACCATCAAACATCTCAAACTTAGGAGGTTTATACCCCTCGGGCAGTTCAACATCGGGTTGTATGCAAAGATCCTCATAGTTCAACCCTTCAATCCATTTAACTCCTTCGACGCCCTGAACTCGGTTGGTCAATTTCTTGAGTTCCTCGGCTAGATTCCTGATGAGCTTATCCTTCTCGTCGGACTCATGGGTATGCAGTGTGGAATGAGCTATGGTTTCCACATAAATGGTGTTGTCGTAAGCCTAGAAGTGGTCTCTCGTCTGATCCTGGAGGGTCGGAGTGTTGTAATGACATGTGTTTCGTTGTGCTGGTGGAACGGGATCCTTGGGGTGATTGGGTTGTTTGAGGATGTTTTGTGGTAAAGTGGGGTTCAGAGCATTTGGGAAGTGAACGTCTGGGACGTTGAGGGAGAATGATAAGTGGGCCAAGTTCTTGACTTGATCAAGTTCCTCTTGGAACATTAGCAGCTTCTTCTCTAATGGAGACATACCCTCGTGCAGAACCTGAATACCCTGACCATCAGTGATCTCAACCTGTTCATCCCTGTTGTCCTTTCTAGTACCGCTTGCATCTTCCATCTTAGTTTTACCCTTGCTTTTTCCTTTGGGAGGACTGGGAGGAGGCGTATGAGGAGGGCCCTTTGATCTTGTGCAATAACCTGTTGATGCCAGAGTGCACGAACTAACCTTTGGGGAAGGAGAATAATAAATAAAGAAAAACAAAACAAAAGGTAAGGAAGTCAGTGAGGATTATGAAGAATATTGCGGTAATTTAAACACGTAATGCGAAAATGTAAAACGCATCCTAAGTTGGGGAACCTCTTTATGCCCAAGGTAGGCCTAGCGACAAATTAATTTGGAGAACTTAAAATACTAAATGCCTCATCTTATTGATAATAAAATAGACAAATCCAACTTGACTCTAAGAATGCGAAAATACAAAATGTTACTAATGGCCAGTGGCCTTATTACATCAAAAGAAAAGTAAAGACAAATCCTATCTTTTTGGTCCCAGAAGGACCTTCCGCATACTCGGCATCTCTACTTGCCTTGATCAACATTCCTATCTCGCGGAGTCCCAACAGCAAGTAGGTCTTGGCTAGAATTCCCACTTCAGCTCCCTCGGTCTTTTGACAAGTCTCGATCCTCCTAAGGAACTTTTCCTCCAGATCAACTATGCCTCGTTCCAAATGTGCTATCCTCTGGGTGGAAGTGATGGCCATGTCCTTCCATTCCTCGATCAGCTTCTTGTTGGCTATGTGGAATTTGTGATGATCTTCCTCACAGTCACGGAGCATTTTGCGAAGCTGGTTGAGTCAAGTTGTTGCCTCGACTTTCTCATCTATGACCCTATGTCCTCGAGCGAACCCTGGCTCAATACTTCCTCCCCAGTTATCTTCCAACCATCCCAAATAGTAAGGAGAGCAACCAGCGTGATACCTGTCGGGCTCGATAGTATCCTTCTCCAACCGGATCATGCAGTGCCACAATTGCTGAGCTTGACATTTGTGAGGGCTGTCATCATTTTGGAAGTCCGCCCTGAGATGACTCATTTTCTCGACCCTTGGGAGGACTTGCTTCCTCCCTGCTTGCCTCATGACTCGGATCGGGATGTAAGGGTACGTCCCTCTAAGACCAATCAATATTAGGAACGGAGTGTCTCTAGTCCGAATGATGAATTCGTCGGTCGGGATCCACTCGAACATCCATTGGATCTAATCCTCGGTCAGATTTTCCAATAACTCCACCCATCCATTGGCATTCTCCGGTTGTGCAAACATGTCGGAAATGTAGTTCATATGCTTTGGATGATGGAAAGCAATATGATCATCCCAAACTCTCCTATGTATGTCTTGACGGTAGTCACCCCTTTGTAGATGCTCGGTGAGCCAAAGCTGGAGTAGCAGGTTGCAACCCTCAAAATGTTTCGCTCCTCGTTGTCAGTTCTCCAGGTATATGTCGGCAACGATCATAGGTACAATGCTGAAATCCTATCCGTCGATCCCTTCCATCAAAGTCTTGGTAACCATTGCCAATCTGGTGTGGATTCTCCCCTTCTTTTGTCGGGAAAACCATCAGTCCCAAAAAGCAGAATATGAAGACGAATACCCGGCGGTGAATGTGCCCTAGAGAGGTGAGGCCGAACTCTTCCTGATATGTGCAGTAAGACTGACTACGACCATACCTATCGTACAAGTAGTCAAAGGGGATGTACGAGTCTTCCAAGCAGACTAAATCTGGATTCTTCTTGAGTCCCATCATCTTGAGAAAACCCCGGCCTGTTTGATTTTCAGGCAAACCAGCTAAACCCCCTATCTCCTCTAGCAGCGGCGTCACCTCATTGTTCCCAAATCGAAACACCGACCGATCACAGTCCCAGAATAAGGTGGCAGCCTCTATCATCTTGTTATTAGGCTGAATGTCCAAGAGAGAGGGCAAGTTGCCCAGGTGTTTTCTGACTACTGTTTTGTCGCTTGAGTGCAATTCTTCCCACCAATTTAGAAGTTTTGGGTGGATGTTGGTGACCATGCCGAATCTGGGGACCTCGTGCCTCATCTCTGCAAAGTAAACAGGTTAGGCCCTTACCCCCACCAGACTCGACTATTTAACATCAATAATTAGCATGAGCATTTAAGTTCTCCAAATAAATGCACAGAACGTGAATGCGTCCTTTTGGGTTCCAGGGAAACCCAATGGACTTTGGACAAGGCTATCTTAAAGGCCATTGTGCGGACGACACGTTAGCCCGGCTAGGTTTGACCATGATGCATGCAACATACAATAGAGTAAGGTTTCTATTAGGGTTTTAGACTGGTACCCTTGAGCGGATAACTCAAGGGGGAAGGCACAAAACTGTCGACTGCACCGCTAATCGACTAGTTTTATCGCAAATACGCCTTTCCAAATTTAGGGGGTGATAATATTGGAATAGGGAAACCACTCATTGTAAGCGTTTCTATAGGATTTTGTTTGGCACGAGTGGAATATGAATGCGGAGCATGATATGCAATAATAAGCATTAAAATAGATAGACATGTATTTTCACATTGAGGAAAATGGTAAAGAAAGGAAATACAACAGTTATAATGGAAAGCGGCTACAAAGAAAACATGAAGATATGTCAGTTACGTTCGAGTGAAATAAATACTTGTAAAAAGTAAACAGTTAACAACATATAACGGGGAATACGAAAAGGTGTAAGCATTTAAATGAAAATTAAAGGTCAAAATTCACAAAACAGATTGTAATGGTATAAGCCTAGGGAAGATCCCCAGCAGAGTCGCCATGCTGTCGCGCCCCCTTTTTCTATCGCACGGGTTAGGCACGGAGAGATCGGGTTTAGGACATTTTTGGACAACTCCTTAAAGTAAAGGGTTTAAGGAAGAGTCGCCACCTAACTATTTTTATGGTGCGTTAGGGAACCTAGAGTTGATAACTCATGAACTAGTTTGCATTACCAGAGATTGGGTAAGGTCTTGAAATTATCCCAAGGGGAAGGTGTTAGGCACCCCTCAAGATCCACAACTGTGTGTCCCAGCCAAGATGTTTTGTGAATTTGGACGGTGAACAAATAGCAAGTAGGGTTCATATAAGAGGGGATTTCAAACAAGCATGAAAAAATCTTTAAAGGTTTTGGAGAAAAGCATTAGAATAAACATCTGAAAAGAACTGTCCTAGGTTTAAAGTAATACGGATCACATCAATGCAATACCCGGTATGTCACACCTCGAAAAGGCGGCTACACGTGGTATTAGCGCACCAGTCATCATATCCGTATTCTACCCTTCCCACCCCGTAAAGGTTACTTAAAATGCGTGTGTTGGTTACGAATGCTTATTGCGTGCCATTACCCGCCCCATCCTATGAGTCCTGGAAGGTATGTAGGACTACTAATCCTACAATGTGGGTACTAGGCTGCACCCCTTGTCTTAAAGAATAAAATACTAGGCGACATGCATAACAAGTAGGACCTCACATATAAAGGGACACATAGGGGGCAAATAAAGGCTCATAAATCCCTCCACAGATAGACATAAAATTGGCACGTCTCAAACACACTTAAAGTCTCAGAGATGGGGTTAAAAAAAAAGAGTTTTGAGTAAAACAGTGAGTTGCAAGAGGAGTCTGATTTGGAAAACTTAGTGAAGGAGTAATTCAGAGAAATAATTTATTTTTTAGAAATGCAGTTGTTTAGAGGGAGTGGTAAAATTCAGAAGTACAATGATTTAAAGCTTTCAGAAAACATAGCCGAAAATTATTGAGGCCTGGTTTTGAAGTAAAAATAGTGATAAGTGACCCAAAATACAGTAGCTTAACATATATGGTAGTGAAAGATAATTGCAGTGAAGCAGTAATAAGTGGTACCAAAAATACAGTAACTTCAAATATCCAAGGTAAAGGTTCAAAATGGCACGATTTTGAGTGGAGTGAAGTATCTTTGAAAACCCAGTAGTTTAAAGCATAACAGTGCAAAACTCAGAAAGTCTTAAGGGCAGCAAATGCGCAATTTCGAGACTGTTTTAAAATAGAGCCAGAGTTTTAGTAAAACAAAGTGAACCTCAGTGCGGTAAACAAGAATGATAGCAACAGGGTTCAAAAGGTTAAAGAGTTTGATTAGCCCTAAACATAATTGGTTTAATTTTATCGCATTCGGCCTAAAGTTGCCTAGGCGTCGTATACATTGCCTAACTATCTCAAAGGGTGAACATGCATATTTTGGATTCTGATTTTAAAGAATATATTTACAGAAAATGTTTCAAGTAGGCAAACCGCATTTTATTAGATTAAGAATGCTAATTAGGCGTTTTAACGATTTGCAATTTAAACAAGTATAAGATCCTAAATAACAAGATATCTAATGCACATAGAAGTTCCTAACACATGGTTTCTAAGATGGAAATGCAGTAATGACCTTATGACAGTTTATTAGGTTTGTTATTAACTGATCAGGATTATGAAATGACGATGATAACATGCTGAAAGTGAAAGACCTAAAACAGGATTTCTACCATGTGAGATGCATGTCCTATACAAGTTATCCAATGCACAAATAAAGTCCTATAGGCATGTTTTTCTACCCATCACCTAAGCTACGCATGCATAACCCCTCCCACATTCACTATCCAACCCCCAATATTCGTTTACAAGTTATTACAAACCTGAATAATAAATTACATTAATGAAAAAGGAAAAAAAGAAGTTATTCTATAGGGAGCCTTCAACCAGGACCAATCTCCCAACCTCACTCCTTTCGAGTTTCACAGCCTTAATGGCCTGGGTGCGGAAAAGCTCCCAAGTGGCCCAATGGATCCCTGGCCAATACCAGCACCCAGGAAAATTGCCAAGATTTTAACAAAGTGCAGTGTGGAATTACCAGCCTTGTGTGTCCAAGTTCCATGAGTACTCAGGGGTACTCAAGGCAATGCTCACACGAAGGGGGTATGACCTAATTTTCTAAGAGTAGGGTGAAGTGCAGGGAAGAGAGGAAAGTTCATAGTTTAAGAAAGGAGTTCTCAAAACTGGGGAATTATTTTTGAAAGGTTAACTTAAAATAAACAGAAACATTAATCAAAAGTTCAGCAATACAGGATTGCAAACCAGGATAATGGGACAAAAAGGAAAAATAGATCACATAATAACACCAAGAGATACAGAGCCTTATGAACACTCACTAAGCGTGAGTACACAAAATCAAAGAGGTTCAGGGGACCAAGAAATGGCTAGGTGTAGACATGGTAGTAGACAGTAGCAGGAGACAGCTATAACAAGTAAAATTAGGAGCAAACAATAGTCATAAGCATATAAGTCATAAGTAGGATAAGAGATAACAGGTAAAAGGATCAGGGGGATCAGGGAACACATGATATTTGAACAGGAAAAGAAATACCCTAACGGATGTATACAGAAATAGGCAAGGTTTATAACAAGTATTGACTTCACTCATAGAAATGTAATGAGGTAAACATGGCAAGTGTCAACAGGAAAACAAGGAGTTAATTACATGTTGAACAGTAGAAACATAGGTAGAAGACAATTAAGAATATGACAAACTGAAATATAAATAAACACATTGGTTTGGAGCTTTGGAAAATTAATTAGAACATACCAGATGATAGAAGAGCACAACAGAATGTAAGAGCAAGTAACAACACAATAGTAGCCTTGGCTTACAGCCGGCTACTAAGAGACAAGATCAGGGAACAACAGTAGAACAGGGAAAGAAAGAGAGCAAGAGCACAAGAGAGAAAATAATGTGCAATGTATTAGTGTCCTCAATAGGAATCTCAGTGTTGTCCATTAAGAGTGAAGGCAAAGTATATATAGTTGAAAAGCAAGTAGTGAATAAGGTAAAAAATCAAGTCAAGTAGTGATTGAAGGAACTCGAAATCAATTAGTCAGGAAATTCAGGAAAGTACTCCCTTATTTCAAGGGATTTTATTCAATCGGTAAGAATCAGTAATATAGAAGGCAAGAAGAATCAGTACATGATTAATAAGGAAGGAATCAATTTTAGTTTAGTAATTTTGGGACTCGAAATCAATTAGTCAGGAAATTCAGGAAAGTAATCCCTTATTTCAAGGGATTTTATTCAATCGGTAAGAATCAGTAATATAGAAGGCAAGAAGAATCAGTACATGATTAATAAGGAAGGAATCAATTTTAGTTTAGTAATTTTGGGACTCGAAATCAATTAATGTAACAAGCAGTGCAAGTACTCCCTTAATTAAGGGAGTTACCTTCAAAAGGTAATAAGCAGGTAACAAATAAAGACAGAGACTATACATAGTTTTGGGGAGATAATTCAAGTAGCAAGTATAGAAAAGACAAATTAGGCTAGATACATAATACTCTAATTAAGTAAACAAATGTAAGAATCAATTAACAACATAGCCAATCACATAATAAGGCAAGAGATAGAAGGAAATCAGTAAAGATGCTGCCACAGGAAAGTAGTGAGGCTAGCCTCGAGTGAGATTCAAGTTAGGGGAATCAACACCAAATCAAAGGAAAGTTTTGCACAAATAAGGAAACAATTCAGGCTCAGCCAAGAGTCATAAGAAAAGTACATGAAATTACAGCTATGAAGGAAAGTACCACAACCTTAAAGAAAACTCGTAAGAATCAGTATAAAATCACCATGTAAACAATCAATAGGATGTATCGTCAAATTTACCAAACGATATATAGCCCCTTTTGAAAACAATATCAGGGAAAACCCTAAGCAAAGAACACAGAATAATAGGGGATTGAAATACTAGCACCAAAATTAAGCAGGGAGCATAGAACTCCGATAAAAATCCAAAGGAACACACAGACAAGCAAACATGATGAAATTGATGCGAATACAAACCCTCAAACTGGGGTTTCATCATAAACATGAAATTTAAACAGGAAAATGTCTAAAAATATACTAGAACTCAATATTAGCACTAAAATCAGAAGATAAAGTGTTTTCAAAAGGGTTGAGAAACCCTAGTTTCGAAAAAGGGACAAAAGCGTTTTAAACTTGAATATTTTGTAAAGATCAAGTAGAGAATGATTCAAAATAGGAAGGAATGAGTCGAAAATAATTAAAATACAGAGATTTAAAGGTTTGGGTCAAGATTAGGGTTTCGTGAGAAACCAGAGAGAAGTAAGGAAAAACCTGGCCGTGAAACTCAGGACAATGGCGTTTAGAGCACCATTGAGTCAAAAACCATCGGAGACGGCCAGAAACAGCCTTAGGAGGAGCTTCCAGTGGTGGTCCGGCATGGTCGGAACCCATGGAGGTCTCATAGATTGAAGAGATCGGAGAGACAAGGCTTCAAGACGGCTGGTGGTCGAAAGTGGTAAGGCTGGAAGTGGCCGGAGAAAGTCATCGGAGAAGACAAAGAACTAGAAGGTTCTAGAGAGAAGGGGGAGAAAAAGAGACAAAGAGAGAGAGTGAGGAGTCTCGAAATGATACGGGGAGGGGGTTTGGTTAGGGATTAATTAAGGAAATAGAAATCTGGGTCGTTGATCTATTCTGATCAACGACTTAGATTGATTTGGGGGATCTAGGCCGGGTAAAATAAAATGGTTGGGCTGGGTTAATTGGGTTTGGGTCTTGGGTTAATTGGGTTTGGGTAGAGTATTTAATTAGGCTAGCTTTTAAATAAAAGGTGGCTAAATATTAAATATCCAAAAAGTAGAGAAATAATTAAATAAACAGCCAATAATTATACAAAAAATGAAATTGAGTTTAAATAAATGAAATTAAGGGAATTAAACAATATTAAATATAAAAATGACTAATTATCGAATTAAAATAACATAAAGTGTGCAATTTGGCTATAATTGCAAAGTTACTATAATTAGAATTAAAGGATACCCAATTGCTAATTTGTGAAATAATTGAATCCTAATGGACAAAAATGATTAAAATGATATATCGAGCTGTGACACATTTTTGAAATTATTTATAACATATTTTATGAATAATTATTTAAATATGAAATATTGAAAACATGCGAATAATTTAATAAAATAGGGAAAAATGCTTATTATTTTAAATAGTGATTTTGAAAGCTTATATGCAAGTTTGAAAATAATTTGAGGAAAAATTGGGTATCAACGGCGGCATTACTTTTCGCGACCGCATTCCTGTTTTCGCTAACGTGATTCTCAAATCTGGGCAGTTTTGGCATTTCACGTTTTTTACCCCAAACCCATTTAATATACGACCTAGATCATTTGTAAATCATCTTAGGCAATCTTTAGCATCTTTGGCAGACCTTTGAAGTATTTTTGAGTCTTTTGACTAGAGAACACATGTTTTGGAGCTAGGGTTCTTGCACACACACATGAGTCTTGAAGATTTGAAGCTTTTGGTCGAGAATTTCTTACCCATTATGTTCATTTCTTCATTTCGTTGCTTTGTATTGTATATCAAAGTGTGTAGTATATTTTCAACACTTGAATAATATTTATGGAAATATTCGTATTTAAAGTGTGGATTAAATATCTTGTTGTGCTTGTGTATTGAACGATTTTTATCTATATTGAAGTGAGTTATTGTATCCTTAACTATTCTTGTTCTCTAATATTTCCAAAAGGAGTAGCTAACCTTAGGACTCACCCATTTACTTCGAATTTATTTTGGGAAAGATAATTAGGGGTTGGGAAAAATTAATTAACAAGAACTTATGGCATTAGCCCGCATTTTATAGATTCTACCTAGGGACAGGTTGAACTGCTTGTATCCATATTCGGTTGTGACTAATCTCTTAATTGTTTTAGGGATAATTCAATTAGGAAGTCTTGTTATTCTTCGGAAGAAGCTAATATAGAATTATTACCCGAGGCTAATTAACATAAAATCGCTCATATTTGTAAAATCGTGAAATACGTTGGATTGTTACTTGAGTGTGATTTTCAATTCATCCATTCTTGTAGCCATTGATCATTTTATTTGCTTTCTAGGTTAGTTTTTATTATCGCATTTAGACATAAAAAATACTTTTCAAAACTATTTTAAGTGTTTGGCTTAGCATAATAAGTATTAATTCTCTTGCAAGTCTAATCGCCTACATATTATTCTCTGTGGGATTCGACCCCGGCTCATAGTTAGGTAAATTATATTGCATGCAATTGTGTTCATTTACGTTTTAGTAGTGGATTTGAACGTCATCAAATTTGGCGCCATTGCCGGGGAATAATTTGGTGTTTGTAACGACCCGGTCCGTCGTTACGCAGTATACGCACCTATTCCCTTATTTCTGTCTTGTAGTAGCTCGGTTAGACTGTTCATGGAGTGTTGGGGTTGGTTGGTTCGGGTTCGGAGTTGAAATAGAGTGGATTGAGACACTTAGTCTCTAACAAGAGCTTTAGAGTTGGAAAAGTCAACCCGGAGTTGACTTCTTGGTGAACGACCTCAGAATGCGGATTTTATGGTTCGGATAGCTTCGTTAGGTTATTTGGGACTTAGGAGTGTGTTCAGAATATTTTTAGGATGCCCGGTGTAGAATTAGGCTTGAATTGGCGAAGTTAGTATTTTGGCTAATTCCGGTTGATAGGCGAGATTTTGATCCGAGGGTCGGAATGGGATTCCGAGAGTTTTTGTAGCTTCGTTAGGTCATTTTGGACTTGCCCGCATAATTTCAGGTCATTTGGAGATGGTTTGGTTGGGTTTTTGATCAAATGCGTGTTTCGGAAGTTTTTGGGAATCATAGGCTTGAATTGGATGAGAATTTTATGGTTTTGATGTTGTTTTTGGTGTTTTAATGGCTCGAATAAGTTTGAATAACCATGTTTGATATGTTGGTAAGTTTGGTTGGGGTCCTGAGGGGCTCGGGTTTGAATTCGGATGTTAAACGGAGAAATTGGGACTTGAAATGCAGCTGAAGCTGCTACTGCTGGTGTGATCGCACCTGCGATGGTTGGGCCGCAGGTGCGGACATCGCAGGCGCGAGAGTGAAGGTGCAGGGGCAGAAATTCATCGCAAGGGCGGAAGAAAGGTCGCACCTGCGAGGTCGCAGGTGAGGGGGATGGGTTCGCAGGCGCGGACTCTGAGGGTTAAGTGAAGGATCGCAGGCGCGGACAATGTGTCACCTTTGCGATCCCGCCGTTGCGGNAAAATGTCGCGCCTGCGGAGTCGCAGGTGCGAGAAATGTACCGCTGTTGCGGAAATGCCTGGGCAGAACTATAAAAAGGCAGCCTTCGCAAAATTTTTCCTCTTTCACCATTTTTACACTCGGGTTGGAGGTTTTGAAGGCATTTGAAGAGGGATTTCGTTGTTTCTTCAAGGAGGTAAGTTTCTTGGACTCAAAACTCGTTATGTTGTGCATTAAGAACGATTTTAGGTTGAAATCATGGGTAAAAACAGTAGAAAAATGGTGGTTAGGGCTTGGGTTTAAGAGAGGAAGAATGGGGGAATTGGAGGACCATTTGAGGTCCGATTTTCGTGTTCTTGGTATGGTTAGACTCGGGAAAGGACAAGGGACCTAGTGTTGTGAAAATTTCTGACTTTTGAGACATGGGCCCAAGGGCCGGGTTTTGACCGAATTCGGGATTTTGGTATTTTTGCTAAATTTTGATTTGGGGACTGTTCCTTAGCACATTGTGACGCCATGTAATTGATTATTGATAGATTTGGAGCATTTGGAGGCCGATTCTCGAGGAAAGGGCCAGGCCGAGTAGAGTTGAGCCGGTTTCGAGGTAAGTAACGGCTTCAACCTTGGAACTGAGGGGTTCAAAACCCCAATGTACATGCTAATTGATGATAGTTACTACGATACACTCGCCAAGTGACGGGCATATGAGTGTTGGTTGATTTGTTGTGGCCCGGCTTATCCCCAGGCACGGTTTAACTGTTATTCCATCATGATATCGGTACTGTGAACGCTATTAATGCGTAGAAACTAAAAGTAACATAACAAGTATAAATGATAAGACTTCATGTCTATATGTGGAGACCGGAAAGGGTCCGTTACTGTTATTTCTATTGTGAACTTTACTTGTGCATACTCAGTCCTGTTATTATACACGTATTCGTATTTCAGTCTCAGAATTCATTTATTTATCATGCATTGCCATTGTTTGGGCTGTTACATAATTAGAGTATTGTGAGGAGACTGGAAATTCTGACTGAGTATGGGCCTAGAGCCAAATGTTGAGATGATATACCCTTCGTGGGATTGATATATATATATATATAGCGCTTGGGCCATATCCTTGGTGGCCCCTCCGGAGTCTTTACACCCCCAGTGAGTGCACATATATTGAGGGATGGATTTCCCTGGACATGGATATGTCCGAGACATGACACCTAGAGGGATGGATTTCCCTGGCGCAGATATTGTTCATGAGACATAGAGGGATGGATTTCCCTGGCACGGAATATGGATGAGTATGATATCCCAGAGATGGATTTCTCCGAAAGGCTGAATTGGCCTGCTCCCTC
>ML250346.1:0-46216 GCA_005239495.1 Nicotiana undulata | reverse complement strand
ATATATATGTATTCACGACATACGATCACACGAGCATACCATGCATATTTGATTACTATGAGGTCGGATGTCGTCCATAGAGGCTATCAGAGTTTCAGTGTCAGGTGGTATCTCTATTACCCTTTTTATATCAGCTATGTATGATTCTACTTTCTGCCTAACATACCAGTACATTATTATTCGTATTGATGTCCCGCTGCCTGGGGACACTGTATTTTTGTTTCATGTGTGCAGGTCCAGGTAGGGACTCTAATCGATCCCTCCGCTAGGATTTCGGGGTTCAGCTGTGAGTTGGTAAGCTCCACCTCTTCCTGGAGCTTCCATATGATGGTTACTTTTGTTGTATAGTCGGGGCCTTGTCCCGACAGCGCTTATGACACTCTTAGAGGCTATTGTGGACACAGTATTCTGGGTTTCTTTTTGTAGCTTTCAGTCTCCAGCCCATAGGCTTGGCATGTATATATATGTGAGTAGGCATGTATGTCTTATGTCGCGGCCTCATCGGCTAGCTAGTACTTTATTATTTTGGCTTGTCTACCTTTTTTTATATGGCTTATTGTTATTCAGGTCATGACCTTAACGGTCCAGGCTTAGTATTTCAGATGTTGTGTTGCCCGATCTGTTGGACCCCCAGTTTAGTTAGCTAGTATGTTTAGTGGCTAACTCGATCGAATACAGTATCGAGTGCCAGTCGTGCCTCCCCTTGTTTGGGGCGTGACAAAATGATATAGAAATGCCACATGTCTCGACACCATCCAACTTAATTCTCAAATTCTAGCCATATACAAATCCGAAAAATTCTCAATTGCTACACATAAATCTTGAATCCATTAGAACTTTCTCGAGAGTCATCCACTCTACTCAAATCTCAATTGCACCGACCAAATGGGTCGAACGTCCCGTGCCCTATTAGCACAATAACATCCAAAGAAGTAACCCACCTTAACATAACCGATCAAATTCATACTCCGTACACACTACATCCTTCACCCATAACAACTCAATCATTCCATGATTTTTATATACTCATAAAGTGCAATATAACCCGATCCAGAAATTCCTATACTCGAGTCATCCTCGATCTCAACCTATGAAAGTCATATCTGATTCACCAGTATGCCTCAAACCGAGACCAGTACAACACATAACCACACAATCAAATCAATGATAGTAGGCTCCCCCACTTAGCTCAATGCCGTAGAATAGAACATTTGATAACTCATCCTACCCATACTCTGTTACTGTTATAATACCACAGGGAGATTCAACTATATCCTTCATAAGCTCACATAACACAAACCATATCGTACCCCAAATCATCTACTAGGATCCATACATCCACGTGACGATCAAGTCAACTTTCTCAATTTAATTCAAATTTCAAATTTCAACAAATATACCTCGCCAATAGAAAGGAAACTCTCTACACATCATTATGAGGATCAGACCTTCGTGGATTACTCCGTAGGAGATAACCCACATGTTTAGCCTCAAATTGGCTTCTTGCTATATTCTTTCGTAGCCACAATTACTGCACCATTAATCTCCCTGAGTCTGAGCTCATCAACAAGACATGAGAATCTAATTCGTTCCAAAATTAAACAACATGAAATATCCTTCAACACACTCATAACTCAAGACTATACGTCACATCAAGACAATAATCTAGCACCCCAATAGTCCTTTTTACATCTCAAGATAACTCTTTTTATCGTATTCAAACCATCTGAACACATCCCACACTCATATCATACTCATCATATAGCCATCCAACCACTCATCGAGCCACAAATTCCCATTAATAGGGACACTACCGAACTTATAAGTCCAAAAGCACGTGCTCGCACAACCAAAATCCCTATGCTCAAGCTACAGTCAAAAGCCAGCCTCAAGCCCACCAGACTGGCCTATCATCAACACACCAAAATCACATCTCGCACATCATCCATGGAATCACAAGTCGTCGATGCACAGTTGATACTGAGCGCTCACATGCGCATACGAGTGTGTGAAAGGAATTCAAAGAGTTATCCTTCAAGCTGAATCAATGTCGCACGATAAGGAAAGAAATATGGGAAGTCTATCCTAAATGCCCAGTGGCCTCTCGAAGATAGGTATGGACGTCATCATACCTATCCGCAAGACTCTACTAAATACTTGCTCATGACTTGTAGAACCTATGAACCTAAATCTCTAATACCAACTTGTCATGACCCAAAATTCAACTAGTCGTGATGGCACCTAACTCAACTCGCTAGTTAAGCCAATTAATTCAATTCCAATGAAGTTTAATAAGACAAAAAAGTAAAAGAAAATACCTGAATATCATACACTTCCCAAGGACTCGTAGTATAACTCATGAGCTTCTAAGATTAGAATTTACAAAGCTAGTATGATATAAATACATCATCAGTTCGAAATGTACGTAAACAGATTTCTATAATTCTAACGCTACTATGAACATGAGGCAGCTACAACCGGAACGCAGGTACATATTCAAATAGAGCTTCGGTCGATCACATCAACGTCATCTGCCAACATCTGCACGCAAGATGCAGAAGTGTAGTATGAGTACAACCGACCCCATGTACTCAATAAGTAACAAACCTACCCTTAGGTTGAAAGTAATGACGAGTTGGGACAAGGTTCAGAGTCAAACTCTAATAACCATCAACAGTCCATAACAATATAATAAAAGGGTACATGAAAATAACTCAAAGGTAAGATGCTCAACTTGTTCACAGTTATGAAAAAATAGTCATGCTTTTCAACTATAACAGTAAATCCCAGATCTTTCACCGAAAACCCAAAGCATATATATGAGTAAGTTTGAAAACTGTAATTTGTCCAATAAACACCTTTCAAAAATAAATAAGATGTTTCATTTTCAGATAGCATGAGGAAAGTACATCTCTATGCCTACATGTAAAGATACAGACAAAATCATGAATGTCACCAAAACCGGGTAGCAGAAGAAAGTGCATCTCTATGTATGTATCTTAAGTACGCATGTCAAATGCAATGCATCTCAGTGATGAACTCATGTACTCACACTCTCATAGTACTCAATCTCACTGTCTCGCATTCTCTCTCTCACCATGCTCAATACTCAACATACCCAATCACTCAGCACTGTACAATTCCTATTGCGGTGTGCAGCCCGATCCACATATAGCCATAAGGCCCATTGCGGTGTGCAACCCGATCCACATATAGCCACAAGGTCGTTGCGGCGTGCAACCCGATCCATATATATATAGCCATAAGGCTCGTCGCGGCGTGCAACTATATGGATGAGGCTCGTTGCGGCGTGCAACTATATGGATGAGGCTCGTTGCGGCGTGCAACCTGATCCACACACACACACACACACACACACACACATATATATATATATATATATATATATATATATATATATATATATATATATATAATATATACACACTCAACTGCGCTCATTGGGGGGGTGTGCATACTCCAAAGAGGCTCTTTCAGCCCAAGCATTATAATCTGCACCGACAACTCACGTGCTATAGTATCAATATCTGGATCCGCACGGACAACTCACATGTTGCACGAACAACTCACGTGCTATAGTATCAATAACCTCAAAAACAGGCCCTCAACCTCACTCAGTCATCAATCTCTTTAGTCTCTCAAGCTCACAATGCCATGAAACTAGCCCAAAAATGATGATATGATGTGTCAATATATAGCAACAACGACTGGATATGATATGAAATGAATGAACATGACTAAGTATCAAATTGCAATATAAGCAAATAACTCAACAACAGTAATGACCAGTGGGTCCCAACAGAATAAACATGCAGCTTAGACATGATTTCTAGCATAAATTACAGCTCAAGTGCTCTAACACATAGAGATAGCATATGCGTCACCTCAACAGCAAACACATAACACGTAATTCGGAGTTTCATACCCCAACACCAAGTTTAGAAGTGTTACTTACCTCGAACCAGCCAATTCCAATACTGAGCAAGCCAAACGATACTCCAAAAATGTCATCTCGCGCGTATCAACCTCCGAACGGCTCGAAACTAGCCAAAAGCAACTCAAACATATCAATTAGCACCAAAGGAAACAAACCCAATTGACAAAGATCGAGTCTTTAATGAAAAGCCCAAATCGACCCAAAAATCAAACTCGGACCCGCACCTTGGAATCTGAAAAAACTCACAAAATCCAAAAACTCATTCAATTGCGAGTCCATCCATACTAGTTTCATCCAATTGCGACTCTAAATCGATGTTCAAAACTCAATTATTCACTTTAGAAAAGGTTTTGATAAAAAAAACCCAATTCTCCAATCAAAATATGGATTAATTCAAAATGAACTTCTATGATAATATTAAAATACAAAAAGTGTAGTTGAATAATTACCCCCATGAAAATACTAGAAGAACGCCACAAAAATCACCTCAATCGGAGCTTCAGAACTCAAGATATGCTCAAAATACCAAAAGAACACAGCCTGAATTTTTATACACATGGATTTTCGCTTTTGTGACAAGAACTCCGCACCTGCGCATTTCTAAATGTCATTTCCGCTTTTGCCGATCATTTTTCTCACCTGCGAGGTCGCAGATGCGGACCCAACTTCGCATCTCCGACACTAAAATGAGCATAACTCCCTCATACGATGTCTAAATTCGACAATTCTTTTTTTATGGATTACGATTCAGATCTAATACTTCAATGAAAACAGAAATTAGAGATAATTTGATTAATATGATACCATTATGCTTGAAGAAACAACGTCGAAACATAAAAAATGAGCGCAACACAACCCAAACCTATCTGAAACTCACTCGAGTCCCTCGGGACCCCGTCTGAACACACCAACAAGTCCGACAACATAACACGAACTTACTCGAGGCCTAAAATCACACATAACAACATCGAAACGACAAATCGTACCTGATTCAAACTAGAATGAACTTTGAACTTTCAACTTCCAAAAGTCGCGCCAAAACATATCAAAACCACCCAGAATGAACCCAAATTTTGCACATAAGTCCTAAATGACATAACGAAGCTATTCGAATTTCCGAAACCAAAATATGAACCCAATATCATCAAAGTCAACTCCCGATCAATTTATGAACTTTTCAAACTTTCAAATTTCCAACTTTCACCATTTAGGGCCGAATCCTTCTAGAAATATGCAAATACAAATATAGGCATATGCCCAAGTCCAAAATCACCATTTACGTAATGGAACCATCAAAACACTATTTCGGGGTCAAACTCACAAAAGTCAAACTTGGTCAACTTTCCAACTTAAAGCTTAAATCATGCAATTCATTCTTCCAAATCAATTCAGAATAACCTGAAAATCACTAATGATTTACATAAGTACTAATACATAATATGGAGCTACTCATGCCCTCAAACTACCGAGCGAATAAACGCTCAAAACGAACAGTCATGTCGTTACAATTTGAAATCCCAAATCAAGAAAATTTTGACTACGTTAAAGTCTGCGAAACCATAAGACTAGGTAGGGAATTCTGTTAATCTAGGAGAAGGTGTTAGGCACTGTCAAATTTTGTGGTTTTAGCGCGGTCGCTTTACAGTTAAACTCGACTTAATTATCTGATTCTTACATGTTTTAAACCTATTGTGAACTTTACCTTTTAGCGCTTTTGGTTTTATTTTAACTTATTTTGAGTATTTATGCATTTATTTCAAAAATAGGTTACGATGTTGTAAACTTGTTTTTTTATTCACATTGCAAATCGTGCAACGTGAAATGCACTCGCGATTTGCAATATGTTTATTATTGCTATTTGAAGTTGATTGGTCAAGTCGTGTGAATGCGCACTTGAACTTTGGATTAACGTATCATAGATATGCCACGGGAACCGTACCCAAAACTATGAAATTTATATAACATGCCTAAGTGCATACTAGCGATTGTGAGTTATTCCTCCTAATTTTGAGATTATTGTAAGGCATGAGAGTTATGGAATGAATTTGTGGGGAAGGGTGTATGATTGCGATGCTATTGGGCTTGACAAGACTTATTTTTGGCCCAAACTAAGTATAGTATCAAACAGCCTCTGAAACCTCTTTTTTCAGCCCAGTTGCTTGTGCAAAGGTTTATTCAAAACCCAATCCCTCTTAATTCAAGGTCCTCTCAATGGCCCAAGTTGTTATCCATAAGTCCAAACTTTATTTTTCAATCTCGGTTAGCAGACATGGTTCTTCTTCTCCTTAACACATTTCAATTGGTTTTATCTCAAACTTAATAAATGATACATCACCTTCTAATACCAAAATCTAGGTACCAAGCCAATGTAACAGTGCAATCGACCAAATAAGAGAAGACCAGAAGTAATAAAAATAAGAAAGAGGTAGAATTGAGAGAGAGATGAGGGAAAAGACAACTCAGATCCAATATAATATTCTGAATGGTTTACATTTTGAATTCTTACTATTTAAAGACTAAAACATGCTAAAGAAAATGCAAATGGTAAATTCTGAAATGTAAAAGGTGTGACTCAAGTGATAACCGCCAAAATAATTTACTAACTTTCAAAATCCTAATTTCCAATTTGTGTATCAATACCCCCCTCCCCCCGGTTGAAGAACGCCCCTGTCCTCAAGGGTGAAGGAAGGAAAGCGAGCCTTAAGTGCATACACGATCTCCCAAGTGGCATAGGATGCATCCAAACTTTTCCATTTCACAAGGCACTAGGCAACAACCTTATTGCCTTTCTTGATCAACCTCCTCTCAAGGACTTGCTTAGGAGTGGAGCAAAAATTACTTGCCAAATCAACCACCGGAAGATGCACTATCTTAATAGGTATCTCATGACAAAATTTGAGCTGGGAGATGTGAAAAGTAGGATGGGTTAGAACTTTAGGAGGCAGAAGCAACTTATAGGCAACAACACCACTCTTTTCAATAATAGGATATGGGCCAAAGTAGCGAGATATTTGTTTATAGTAAGGGAAGGTGGACAAGGAAGATTGTTGATCGGGCTGAAGCTTCACATAAACACAAACACCTACCTGGAAACGCCTTTCAGACCTATGAGCGTTGGACTGAGACTGCATTGTCTGCTAAGCTTGAGTGAGGTGAAACTTTTCTAGTTGGGAGTTTGAATTCACGCAACAAGGAGATGTCCTCAATAGAAGCAACATATGAGTCACCTGGTATATAAGGCAAATGCAAAGGTGGAGGATAACCATAGAGAAGTTCAAAATGAGAGGTTTGTATAGCATAATGTAGACTAGTATTGTGACACCATTCAGCAAGGTAAATAAAGAGTGACCAATTTGTGGGTGAGACAGTGCAAAAATATCGTAAGTAGGTTTCTAAACATTTGTTAAGGACCTCAGTTTGGCCATCAATTTGTGGGTGGTAGGCAATAAAAGTATTCAAAGTGACATCCTGAGTAGTGAGGAATTCCTTCCAAAAACAGCTAATAAAAATGGGATCTCTGTCACTAGTAATAGAAGAAGGAAATCCATATAGTTTAAAATCTTGTCTATAAAGATGGTAGCAAAGGACTATTCAATGTAGGGATGAGACAAGGCAATAAAATGAGCATTCTTATTTAGTCGATCAACTATGACCCGTATAACAGATTTGCCTTTAGACTTGGGGAGACCTTCAATGGAACCCATGGTGATGTCAGTCCAAGAAAGATCAGGTATGGGCAGGGGGTACTAGAAGACTTGAGAAGCCCCAGTGTCATATTTGTTTCTTTGGCATACAGAGCATTTATGAATAAAGATGATGATATCGTTTATGATCCCCTTCCAATAAAAAAGTGAGCACCTTCCTAGTGGTAGCACCAATCCCAGAGTAACCACCAGAGGGAGAGGAACTCCATAGAGTAAGGATTTTGGATCTTAGTACAGCATCATTTCCAACTAGTAGTTTTCCTTTCCTTCTAAGCTGGTCATTCAGCCAGGTGAAGTTTTTCTGAGGTTGTTGTTGTAAGGAAGCAATGAGAGACTGAAGCTCTGGATCAGAATTCCAACTTGCTTGGATTTCTTTCCATAAATCATCTTGTACTGAAGATACCATCATCACCATGAGTGTTGCACCTTGAACTCTATAAAAAGCATCTGCAGCCACATTTTCATTACCTTGTTTGTATTAAACTTCAAAATCAAAGGACAAAAGTTTGGCTAACCATCGGATTTGGGAATCAGTGTGTAACTTTTGCTCCAATAAATACCTCAATGCTTTTTTGTCAGTTCTGACAATAAAGTGTTGGCTGAGAAGATAATGTGACCATTTGGTCACAAAAAAGGCCAAAGCTAGGAGTTCCCTTTCACAGATAGAGCGGCATGCCTAGGTGCTAGGCCTTTGCTGATGAAAGCTATGGGGTGATTATTATGCATAAGGACTGCTCCAACGCATAACAATTACGTTATGTGGTTTTGTTTGCCTCACGTATTGTATTCCCAATTGATATTATTTGGTACTACTTATCCTTTATGTCTCCCTTTTTATTTTCTCTTCCTTCTTTCTTCTTTTCTTTCTTTCCTCTTTTTCTTCTTGCCCTTCCTGAGCCAAGGGTCTATTGGAAACAGTCTCTCTACGTGCATTAGGTAGGGGTAAGGTATGTGTACAGACTACCCTCCCCAGACCCCACCTGTTGGGATCAAACTATGTTTCTTTTTGTTGTTGTTGTTGAAGGACTACTCCAATGCTAGTGCCACTGGCATCATTTTCAGCAACAAAAGGCAAGGAACAATCAGTCAAAGCTAGGACAGGTGAAGTAGTTAAGCTCGTTTAAGTGCAGAGAAAGAATGAAGCAGCATCAGTCCAGAAGAAGCTGTCTTTCTTTAGCAGAACTGTCATAGGTCGATTGATAAGGCCATATCCCTTGATGAATTTCCTGTAGTAACTAGCCAAACTAAGGAATCCCCTCAATTGTTTAACATTGGCAGGGTAGGCCATTGCTGGGATGTTGTTATTTCCTTGTATCAGTAGCAACACCTTGAGATGAAATGAAGTGACCTAAGTACTCCACACTTGACACCCCAAATACACACTTTGAATGTTTGGACAAGAGGTTGATCTGAACCATCAACTTAAAGATTGTTTGTTAATGTAGGACATGATCTTGCAAAGTCCTACTGTATATTAGGATATCATCAAAGAAAACAAGTACAAACTTCCTCAAGAACTCCTAAAAAACACGATTCATCAAGCATTGAAAAGTGAATGGGGCAATGGTGAGGCCAAAAGGCATAACCAAGTTGTGATAATGTCCCATGTGATTTTTAAAATCAGTTTTTGAAACATCCTTAGGAACCATTTTGATTTGGTGGTATCTAAATCTAAGATCAACCTTAGAAAATATAGTAGCACTTGTTAATTCAACTAGAAGATCATCATTGATAGGGATAGGAAAATTATCTTTAATAGTGCACTGATTTAATTCTCTGTAATCAACACATAATCTCCAGATTCCATCCTTTTGTCCCACCAATACTACAGGTGAAGAAAAAGGGTTGTTGTTATGTTGTATGACCCCTTGTTGCATCATCTCTTTAACTAGCTTTTCAATTATGTCTTTCTTCATGGCAGAATATTTGTATGATCTAATGTTGTCTGGTTTGGGTCCTGGCTGTAACGGAATTCTGTGATCAAATACACCCTTTTGTGGTGAGTGTGAAAATGCCTCTTTATAGCTATCAAGGAGCTCACTGATTAGTGCATCATCAGGCAGACGCAGGGCATGCATAAGCCCTTCGTCCTCAGCATCAGAAGAGGGAATATCAATCATGACTTGCAGCATAAACAATTGAGCCTCATCACCTTGATATTTGTTAATAGCCTTAGGACTAGAGAGTCTCCAATCTTCTGATAATCCCTTCAAAATGTGTTGCTTGCCCTGATAATTAAAGGACATTGATAATAGGTGAATTAGACTATATTTTTACCCCTAACGAACCATACTTTATTATGTTCTTAATGTGAATATAACAAAATGTTCTGATTAGTGTTTTTATGCTTTGCAGGATATATTTTATTATGGGAGATACTTTGGAGCGGTTTGGAGTCAATTAAGGGAGTTTAAGACCAATCGAGAAGAACCCGTGAGAAAAGAACAAGAAAAAGGCCAAGTTTGCTAGAAAAGAGCCCATCGCGGCCGCGGCTGGAGTGCGGTGGGCAAGTCAGCGAGATTCAGAAATTGTGTATTTCACCGCGGTCGCACCGCGTTCCTGCCGCGACCGCGGGAAAACTCTGAAAGGCCAAAAAAGCTGAAGGACCAAAGTGCAAAATACGGGAATAAATTGCCTAAACCTATTTAAACATTATAGACTCGCTCAAAAGAGAATTATTCTTGTTTTTAGACTCAAGTAGGAGGCAAGAATCATTGTGAGAAGACAAGCAAACATTATAGTTTTTGTAATCTCCTTTAATCTTTATTTTGAGAATTATGATTTCTTTTGGGTTTTTATTGTTCTTGAGCATGAGTAGCAAACTTCTTTAATCTAAGGTTTTGGTGGAACCCGTTCNAAGTCAAAACTATAGGAATTATACAAGAAGGGATTTCATCAACGGGGGAAACTATAACCTTAGACCTTTATTACAATTGTTTACACCTAATTGTTAGTTAATCTTTAGTTTATTATTTTCGTTCAGCTGTAGTAGTAAAAATACCACCACGTGATATTCATAACTTTTGAGAAAGTTGATTATTGAGAATCTAGTAATCTAACAACAACATTTGATATGTTAGTTCCTTGTGGGATTCGACTCTGGGAAAAATACCCGGATTATATTTGCAACGCCCGCGTAGTCTTTTATTAGACATAGTTGAGCGTGATCAAATTTTGGCACCGTTGCCGGGGAATTAACGGTATTATCATTTGTAGTTGGAGGAAAATACAAAATTCTTAAGTGTAATCAATTTTCTTTGATTTGTTTCATATATTGAAATTCTAACGTTTGTTGAATCGGTTGTACAGGTGCATACCTAGAAACTCATTGAGAATTGGTGAAGTATTTGAAGCCTTACCAGACCCCGAAAAAGTTTTCAAGGCCTTGAACAGGGCCAACCGGAGAAGCAAGCAACAACCATTCATTGAACACATTGAAACAGACATGGTAGACCTGAATGACATGATCAACAATAATAATGGGGAAGATGTGGTTGACCCAGCCGGACACATTGCAGCGCCTGAGGTGCCCATTGCACCTGAGGCGCCCTTATATGACTGGTCAAAACCCACAACAGAGAATTTAGCCACCGCAATCATGGTCCCGCATATAGAAGCTAAGTCCTTCCAAATCACAAACAATATGCTGCACATGTTGCATAATAAGGGGCTATTTTCGGGGTCATACATTGAGGATCCCCAGCAATATTTGAAGAACTTCCTGTCGACTGCAAGACACAGAGGTAACCAAACGTCACTCCGAAGGCAATAAGACTGTTGTTTTTTCCGTTCTCAGTGACATGAGTAGCCCAGACATGGCTCAACTCACTCCCCATCAATTCTATTACTACATGGGAGGAGTTAGTCATGCAGTTTTTCAATAAATTCAATCCACCGAACAAGACAGCGCAAAACATTGATGAGATCTTGAGCTTCTGGCAGAAGCCTATGGAGACACTGCAGGAGACATGGGAACATTTTAAAGGGATGCTGGTAGTCTGTCCTCACCATGGCATTCCAGAACAGATGTTGGGCAGCGATTTTATATGGGTCTGGCTGATGGTATGAAAGCTAATGTTGATGCTTCAGCTGGTGGAGCATTCCTGAGTAAAATGTAGAGAGAAAGCCAGGCTTTACTTGATAAAATGGCACAAAATTCAGGGTGGATGACCAGGGGTGCACCTATTACCCCAATCGTTCACTCAGTGCCATTAGATCCGTCCAACTCTATTGTTGAAAATATGGCAACTTTGATGACACGGATGAGCTTCCTTACGAAGAAGGTAGAGGAGTTAGGGCAGAAGCAGCAAGTTCATATTGTAGATACTGCCAACGGGGGCTTATGCACATCATGCATTAGCCAACCAATTGGTAATCAGTGGAATGCAGACTGCGATCATCTTCACTACCCGGAGAATATGAATTATATGTCAAACTATGGAGGCCAGAGATAGGGTGAACAGAATTGGGGTCAGCAAGTTCAGACGTACAGACCACCTCATCAGCAGCATAAAATGGCAACATGGGTGCCATGAGACCTCATGGTAATGTGGCACCTTGCCAAAGGCCACAAGTTTTTAACAATCAAAATCAGCAGCACGCATACCACCCTCCTCAGCAACAACATGGGGGGAGGACAAGAAGATGGGTTTTCCAGGCTTGAAGCGATGATGCAACAGGTGGTTGGGTCAACTGCCAAATCAGTGAGAGAGTAGATGCACATGATTCAGTTATTAAAAATATTGAAGTGCAGATGGGCCAGATATCAATGTCTTTGAACGATCGTCCTCTTGGGACTCTGCCTGCAGACACTCAGGTGAATCCTAAGGACCAGGGCCCGAAGCAGCTGATGGAAGTGAGTCTCCGCAATGGCAGAGACTTAGACTTGGAATAGGAAATAGCTCGTGAAAGCAGGCAGGCAGAGACACTAGTACCAGTTCTAATTGAACTTGATGATTCAACAAACTTGACCAAGGTAACAGTGCAAACTGCTGGAGGAGAACCCAATGTGCAGAGTGAGGCTGAAAAAGAAGTGGAGATAGCCCAAGATCCGGTAGTTGAAGTGGTGGTTGAAAAAGAAAATTCCCAAATCACTGGGAAGAAGAGACCGCCAGTATCATTCCCTCATAGGCTGGCCAAATACCAAAAGGATGAGCAGTACAAAAAGTTCTTGGATATGCCGAAACAGATATAGGTAAACATTCCTCTAATTGATGCTCTGAAGGAGATGCCTGGCTATGCGAAGATGATGAAGGACTTGATGTCCCAAAAATTTGATTTCAAGATTTGGCAATTGTGACCCTTAATCGGACTTGCAGTGCAGTAGTGACACGAGCAATCGCAGAGAAGCTGTCCGCCAGGGAGTTTTACAATTCCCTGTACCATTGGAAATTTTGCTTTTGCCAAAGCACTTTGCGATTTGGGGGCCAGTATTAATCTCATGCCCTTGGCCATTTACAAGAGACTGGGGATTTGTAGAGCCAGACCAACTTCTATGTTACTGCAGCTAGCTGACAGGATGGTGAAGAGACTGTCAGGCATTCTGGATGATGTTTTAGTGCTAGTGGGGAAGTTTGTGTTCCCTACTGATTTTGTGATACTGGATTGCCGAGTAGATGAGGATATTCCCATAATCTTGGGAAGTTAATTCTTGGCCACAGGCAGAGACCTCATTGATTGTGAAACTGTGGAGCTCAAGATGAGGCTTAACGACGAAGAAATCACATTCAATGTGCAGAAATCTATGAGGCGACCAAGTGAGTTCACCAATTGCTCTCTCATTGATGATGTGGATGTGATAGTGGAGGAAGATGATGCGTCCTTAACTATTGAGGACCCCCTTGCTGCATGTTTGATGAATTTGAATGAGGTAAATGGGGAAGAATTGGCAGAATGGGTGTTAGCACTTGAAGGTAAAGGGGTCTGGCCGAGGGATCTAGAGTTTGAGCCATTACACTTTGAGAAAAGAGAGAGCCCGCCAGCCAAACCATATGTGGAAGAACCAGCCAAACTGGAGTTGAAACCACCGCCAGTCCATCTCAGGTACGCATTTCTTGGACCTAACTCTACTTTACCTATTATTATCTCATCAAGTTTGTTAGATGTGCAGGCAAATCAGTTGTTACATGTACTCATTGAGTGCAAGACTTCCATTGGATGGACCATGGCAGATATCAAAGGGATCAGCCCGGCATATTGTATGCACAAGATTCTCCTGGAAGAGGGACACATGACTTCCAGGGAACACAAAAGGCGGATGAATCCAAACATGAAGGAAGTGGTGAAGAAAGAAATCATCAAGTGGTTAGATGCGGGAATTATTTTCCCCATCTCAGACAGCAGTTGGGTTAGCCTAGTGCAATGTGTTCCAAAAAAGGGTGTCATGACGGTTGTGAAGAATGACAAAAATGAGTTGATATCTACAAGAACCGTCACTGGCTGGGGAATTTGCATGGATTACAGAAAGCTGAATCTTGCCACCCGGAAAGACCACTTCCCTTCATTGATAAAATGCTCGACAGGCTGGCAGGGAGGTCTCACTTTTGTTTCCTCGACGGGCACTCGGGGTACAACCAAATTTTAATTGCGCCAGAAGACAGGGAAAAGACCTCCTTCACGTGCCCCTATGGGGTATTTGCCTTCAGAAGGATGCCATTCGGCCTTTGCAATGCACCTGCCACATTTCAAAGGTGCATGATGGCCATATTCACAGACATGGTCGAAGATATCATGGAGGTATTCATGGATGATTTCTCAGTAGTGGAAAATTCATTCGATGAGTGCCTAGCAAATCTGACCCGTGTGCTGAAGAGGTGCATCGAGACGAATCTTGTGCTTAACTGGGAGAAGTGCCATTTCATGGTGCAAGAAGGGATTGTCTTAGGGCACTTGGTGTCGAGTAAAGGAATTGAGGTGAACCGCGCTAAAGTAGATGTGATTGAAAAGCTTCCACCACCCACATCAGTCAAAGTTTTACGTAGCTTCCTTGGGCATGTCGGGTTCTACCGGCAATTCATCAAAGACTTCTCCAAGATAGCAAACCCCCTCTATAAGTTGCCTAAAAAAGATAACCCCGTTGTGTTTTCTAATGATTGCAGGGTGGCTTTTGAGAAGCTGAAAAAGCGGCTAGTCACGACACCGATAATTGTTGCTCCCGACTGGGAGCAACCGTTTGAACTCATGTGCGATGCTAGTGACTACGCAGTGGGAGTCGTGTTAGGTCAGCTCAAAGATAAAATAATGCGCCCAATTTACTACGCAAGTAGGACATTGAGTGGAGCTCAGCTGAACTACATGGTGACCAAAATGGAGATGTTGGCGGTAGTGTTCGCCTTTGACAAGTTCAGGTCTTACTTGATCGGGTCGAAGGTGATTGTGTACACTGACCATACAGCCATCAGATACTTGGTTGAGAATAAAGAGTCCAAGTCGTGCCTAATTCGTTGGGTGCTGCTACTACAAGAATTTGATTTGGAGATTCGTGACCGCAAGGGCACGGAGAACCAAGTCGATGACCACCTGTCGCGACTTGAAGGTGCAGAGAATGAAGTAGAATCAGAGGATATTTTGGAAACCTTTCTAGATGAGCAGCTACTCGTCACAAGCATGGAGGATGTGCCATGGTATGCAGACATTGCAAACTACCTAGCCAGTGGTATTGAACCGTATGAACTCTCATCTGTCCAAAAGAAAAGATTTTACCGTGATTGCCAAAATTATTATTAGTATGAACCTCACTTGTTTAGAATTTGCATTGATAACATGATCGGCCGGTGTGTCCCCGAGATAGAACAATTTTTTGTTTTGCAGGCTTGTCACGCATCAGTGTATGGAGGACATTTTGGAGGAGTTGTCATAGCAGCAAAAGTGTTAGAGGCCGGCTTCTACTGGCCAACTGTGTTCAAAGATGCTCAATAATGAGTGAAGGGCTGTAATGAGTGTCAAAGGACGGGGAACATATCCCGTCGTCATGAGATGCCCATGAACCCAATACAAGAAGTGGAGGTGTTCGATGTGTGGGGGATTGACTTCATGGGTCCCTTTGTCAGCTCCTATGGCAATAAGTACATACTTGTTGTTGTAGACTACATGTCCAAATGGGTGTAAGTTGCAGCATTCCCTACCAATGATGCAAGAGTGGTGGTAGGGTTCCTGAAGAAAAACATATTCACCCGTTTTGGAATCCCAAGGGCCATTATTAGTGACGGAGGCACTCACTTTTGCAATCGTGTTTTCAAAAAGCTACTATCCAAGTATGATGTGCGCCACAATATGGCAACCCCTTATCACCCTCAGACGAGTGGGCAGGTTGAGGTATCAAACTGTGAAATCAAGAGTGTGCTGACCAAAACAGTAAATGCCACAAGAACTAATTGGGCGAAAAGCTTGATGACGTACTCTAGGCCTATAGAATTGCATTTAAAACGCCAATCGGTATGTCTCCATACAAATTGGTGTTTGGAAAGGCTTGTCACTTGCTTGTAGAGCTGGAACATCGAGCTTGGTGGGCATTGAAGCAGTTGAACATGGATCTTGATGCTGCGGGTGAAAATCGAGTCACGGAGCTGCATGAGTTGGAAGAATTCAGGTATCAAGCATTTGAAAGCACAAGGCTATATAAAGAGAGAATGAAGAGGTTACACGACAAAACATTGTGGACTGAAATTTCAAACCCGGAGATAAAGTATTGCTCTATACTTCAAGATTGAGATTGTTTCCGGGTAAGCTCAACTCCCGATGGTATGGACCATTTAAATTGGTCGAAATGTTCCCCTCTGGTGCTATGTAGATTGCTATGGAAGATGGGTCCAATGCCTTCAAGGTTAATGGACAGAGATTAAAACTGTATGTGGGGATGAATGAGACCAATGAGTTGTCTGTGGTGCATCTTTTTGAACCACAGAGGTTGAGCGAGCCTTAAATGCGCTTATTCTGCATCGTGCCGCGACGTTAAATCAGGCGCTTCATGGGAGGCAACGCATTGATTGTTGTACTCGTCGTGCTGCGACGTTAAATCAAGCGCTGCATGGGAGGCAACCCCTGATTTTAGTTGTTTTCTCTTTTGTTTGTGTTGTGATAGATGTACATGCAACTAACCCTTTATCAAGTGAGGAGGACAAGCTTGGTGGTGTGTGGAGCAAAGACAAGGTCATAAAACACCTCTGGTAAGGTAAATGTGTGAGGAAAACAAAGCAAAGGTCGAACCTCAGACCACGGCCGCGGAAGAATCGCGGCGCGACCGCGGTAGAAACCCAAAGTTCTGAACTGTGATGCTCGTAGTCACCACGACCGCGATAGGACCGCAGAAAATTACCAATTTTCTGAATCACCTTCACCGCGACCGCGGCTCGACTACGGTAGGACCGCGACAAGAGGGGGTACTCTCTGAATCTCACAGCGGCCGCGGCTCGACCGCAGTAGGACTGGGGCAAAAGGGGGTACTCTCTGAATCTACCACCCTCTCCTTAGCCGCGACCGCGGCGACTCTTCTTCCCGCTCAGGTAAGTTTTTTTTTTCTTTCCTTTCAATTTTTTTATTTATTTTATTTTATTTTCGTTTTAATTTCTCCCTCTTCTCTTCTAATAACTTACCCCACCTTCCCCACTTTCCCATTCTCCTAAAACAACCTAAATCCCTAATATTCTCTCTCTCTCCCTCTTCCCAGCCCCCGCGACCCTTTTTTCCCCCAGAATTGTTCCCCCCTTCCTCTTCCCCCAAACTCACGCCTCTCTACCTCTACCCCTACACCTCCATTGTTGACCACCCACTTCTCTCCTCTACTTCCTTGCTCAAGTAAGTCTCTCATTTTCTCTTCTCTTATTGTTTTTGCTTTTACTTTTCTATTTTGTGGTAGATTCTTGTTGTATTGTAGTGTAATGGTGATTCATCACCATCTCTTGCTCATTTTTTGTGGGTCTTTGACTCTATAGACTTGATGTTGGGTGTTTGGTGTGATGGTTGATGATAGTGGGGGACATGTTGATTAGTCGGCTGAGATTGGTACTTGTTTGTGGTTGACATTAGGGAGGATCTATTCCATATGGGGTCATTATAGGGTTGTTACGGATTATGCCCACCTGGTGTATGAAAACTTGCCCCATTGAGCAAATATTTGGTATTGTGACCGTCGTGGTGGTGAAGTTTGAGTAATCACCCGATAATCACACAACTTGATCTCTCTCTGACAATTGACCTTCTTGTACCAGGTACCATGTCTCACTCACGGAAAAGAAGAACCTAAGCCAGCACTAGCCAATTTGACGCCACCCGGTTTGTGTCAAAAGAGGCTGAAGATCGATTTGAGACAAAAACGGCCAGGAAAATGGTCCACGAAGTTCCGGTTGACATGGTTGCACTACGGTATGAATGCGCAGATATGTTCACTGAAATAAGGAGACGCCAACTTGACATCTTCTTTGAAGAACCTGAGGAGGCCAACATTTTGATGGTTCGGGAATTCTATGCGAATTGCCCGGAACATGAGAATCGGGTGGTCACAGTGCGCAGAACTATGGTTAAAGCCTCGTTGGAGGCCATACGCAGGGCATACAGGCTTTCAGCCTTCTATGGGGATATGGATCACTACCAACTCCATCAGCAACCACCGGTCAATTGGACCATGCTTGTGCAGACAATTTATGCGGGAGGGGTGCCAACATGGGTAAAACATGACATCATGCTGAACTCCAATTCTTTCACTTGGGAGGCCAAATGCTGGTTCACCATCATCTGCAGTCGCCTATTGCCATCCAGCAACACCATTAATGTCAACCCCACTCGTGCGGTGATGGTTTGGTGTTTTGTAAACCGGCTGGACTTCGATGTGGCCCAGGTGCTCCATGATGAAATGTTCATCCGATCGCCTGAAATAATGAAAGGGTTCTATTTCCCTTAACTAGTCACTAGGTTGTTCCGAATAGACAAGGTCCCTGAGAATCGCCTCCTTGATGGAAAACTGGTGAAGAAGGCCTCGTTCAAAGCGAGCAAAATATTAGTGGGCAAAGAGCAGTCGGTCCCTATTGTTGTAGATGACGAGGATGAAGTTGTACCTGATGCTGCACCACCTAGGCAGTCCCATGATGAAGCAGGTCCCTCTCAACCTCAGCAGAGCACCAGGCTGTCAAACTTGGAGGACGATGTGGCTGGCATTCGCACCTCGGTAGACAACCTCAATGCCAGAATGGATGCTATGGCCACCCAAAATGCCAAGTTCGAAAAACGGATAATGGCCTGGTTTTGTGCATTAGGACGCGTCTGTCACCTCGACCCGACCATCGTCTCTGATGATGAATGAACACCAGGGAAGTCTCTTTACCTCACTGCACTTTATTTGTGTTGACATGGGGACATGCCAATTTTTCAAGTGTGGGGTCGGGGATATTTTTTTTGTTGTACATGTTTGATAGTTTTTGTTTTGTTTAGTTTGTTGGTTGTTGATAATTGAATTTGTTTCTATGTGACTAATATCGACTTGGCCCGAAGACGGACGCCTTTCGACGGGTCACTTGAGGGTATTGAGTCGAATAAAAAAAACCTGAAAATGTAGTGGACTCTTCCTGATGACGGACTTCTTAGGCAGTTTTCTTGAGGGAAGTTAGTCCAAAGAAAACACCAAAAGATTTTTTATTTTCTTTTTAGGTAGTGTAGTAACTCCCCCTTGGTTTTTCTTTTGACCACGGTTCTTTTCCAAGGGTTTTCCTTGAACCGCGTATAGTTAGTTTTCTTTTCTTTTTTATTTTTAGTTGTTAGGTTTCTTTTGGGCTAGGAGCTGAATGGCAAAAATGCATCCCTTAGTGTGTTACACCCGAACACCAAATACTCTAGAGTGTGACGCTTAGGCTCATTTGTTGACTCTTGTAGATGCCTTAATTTTGCATGTTGTAACTAACTTAAATGCTCAGAAGAGTGTTTTGATGAACTAATCTGGAGTGAATTATGTGCCATGTGTGTGTAAGGTATTTGCATTGTACTTTATGTCCACATTTGATACCTAGAACTTGCCTTGTGTGTGTGCAAAGCGAAATAGTAGTTTGTTCAGTCTTAGAAGTGATATAGGCATTTCTTTGTTAAGCCAGACATAAATATGTATCCACCTGTTTTCAATTCACCATAGTTAACCCCTTTGAGCTTATAACAATATATATATATATATATATAGGAAGAAAGAAGGACAACGAATAAATACAGTCCTTTATGGGTGGTGAGTTGAAGAAAAAGTGCACCTAGTGAAATTTAGGGGTAATCTAAAGAGAGTGGTGGAAATTCTGGCCAAGCATAAGAATGGGCTGAATGACAAGGTAAGTGTATTAAAAGTGCTTAGGCAGGTTAGTCACTCTATCCAAATATATCCTACCCGTCCCTTAGCCTACATTACAACCAAATGAAGACTTAATTGATCTTAGACTGAATAAACTCGATTAGTAGAGTATTACACTACGGGCAAGCTTATGGCGTATCTTTGTGGCGTATGAATGTTCTTTCCGAGAGTGAGTGAATTATTTCTAATTTAAAGTTCCTATTTGTTCTTAATATTACTCTTGTGGAACTACTCTCGATTGTGCGATGTGAGGGCATGTGATTCATGACGGAGAGGTAAGTCTTGACCTTTGTGTAGAATACTTTGAGGAAGTAAGAATATGGCATGGCATGTAGAGTCACCACTTGAGGCATAGATGTTACACGGCTAGGTACAATGTTTGTAAAATGTCATGGTGTGACACTGTAGGAAAATGCTTGAGAAGATTAGGCCTATAGAGTGTGGTTTTGCTGCTCGAGGACGAGAAACAGTTTAAGTGTGGGGTGTTGATAATAGGTGAATTAGACTATATCTTCACCCCTAATGAACCATACTTTATTATGTTTTTAATGCGAATATTGATAACAAAATGCTCTGATTAGTGTTTTTATGCTTTGCAGGATATATTTTATGATGGGAGATACTTTGGAGCGGTTTGGAGTCAATTAAGGGAGTTTAAAGCCAATCGAGAAGAACCCGTGAGAAAAGAACAAGAAAAAGGCCAAGTTTGCTAGAAAAGAGCCCACCGCGACCGCGGTCGACCGCGACTGGAGTGCGGTGCGCAAGTCAGCGAGATTAAGAAAGTGTGTATTTCACTGCGGTCGCGCCGCGTTCCTGCCACGGCCGCGGGCGAACGCTGAAAGGCCAAAATCGCTGAAGGACCAAAGTGCAAAATACGGGAATAAATTGCCTAAACCTATTTAAACATTATAGACTCGCCCAAAAGAGAATTATTCTTGTTTTTAGACTCAAGTAGGAGGTAAGAATCATTGTGAGAAGACAAGCAAACATTAGAGTTTTTGTAATCTCCTTCTTTAATCTTTATTTTGAGAATTATGATTTCTTTTGGATTTTTATTGTTCTTGAGCATGAGTAGCTAACTTCTTTAATCTAAGATTTTGGTGGAACCCGTTGGGGATGAAATTATTGTGATAATAATATAGTTTTGCTTGGTTGTTAATCTCTATTTGTTCAACTACGTTCTTATTGTAGTTGATTGAAGGGCCCCCAATTAGCTGTTCCTATTTATTATGTATCTGCATGAGAGAGTGTGCATATTTAGGTAGTTGTTTGAACAACATCAGTTTCGGAGTATAGGCGAGATCCATAACCGAGGGTTTAGAGGTTGGATTAGAGATAACGATACCTCGGGTGCAATCTAAAGTGAACTGTAATGCAATTTAGCTAGCGTAACTTGAGACAGTGTGTCTAGTAGATTATCATAATTACTTGAGAGAGATTTATGATAGCTGGAGAGTTCATGATTGATAGAGACAAATAAGTCAAAACTATAGGAATTATACAAGAAGGGATTTCATCAATGGGGGAAACCATAACCTTAACCTTTATTACAATTGTTTACATCTCATTGTTAGTTAATCTTTAGTTTATTATTTTCGTTCAGCTGTAGTAGTAAAAATACCACCAAGTGATATTCACAACTTTTGAGAAAGTTGATTATTGAGAATCTAGTAATCTAACAACAACATTTGATACGTTAGTTCCTTGTGGGATTCGACTCTGGGCAAAATACCTGAATTATATTTGCAATGCCCGCTTAGTCTTTTATTAGACATAGTTGAGCGTGATCAGTCATGGTGAGGGCAAAGTAGTTCATTGTGACTATACTTAATGTCTTTATCCATAGTGCTCCTAATACCAGATCATATCGACCAACTGGAAACACAATTCTGACATATAAGTAGTGCCTTCCAACATCCACTGAAAATTATGTACCAGCCAAGATATTGCTTCCAATGTATTGTTTTCAAAACTAACATAACTCAACTTAGTGGGTAAATAGTGCATTCTAGATTCTTTGTTGATGTTGAGTCTATGAAATTATGGGTACTACCCCATCCAATAGAATTTGAATGGGTAGTTTGTTACTATAACATGTTACATGTGTAGTTTCAACTCCCTGAATACCAGCTAGAGCACACAATGAGATGTGTGGGTGATCACCCTCTGCAGTAGACCATTCTTCAGGAGGTAGCAGCATCATGTTGTATGTTTCCTTCTTCCTTAGAAGGAGGCTTCTGATGACTCAAGCTCCAATACATACATTCTGTTTAGGAAGATTACATTAGTGGCCAACAGAGTATTTTGCATCACAGAAATAACTTAATCCTTCTGCCCTCTTTGCTTGCATCTCAACTGGAGATATGGTCTTTATTTTCCTAGGTACTACAGCATTGGTAGCAGTAGGTAAGGTCAGCCTTGGTGCAGGTACCACTTCTTGGTATGATTTATTACGAACAACCGGAATCTCATAAGAGTTTCTCCTAGCAGCAGCATAAGCAGTAGAGTGTTTGTGAACTCTGACATTTGCAACTAGAGTAGCTTCAGCAAGTCTAGCTAACCTACAAGTCTTAGACAGTGTCTTAGGCTCGTGCATCATGATAGGATTCACTAATTCCTCCTTCAAACCACCAACGAAAAAAGAGATAGCTTGCTCAACTGTTAGATTGCACTGAGCCACTAATCTATCAAAAGAAAATTGGAACTCTCTTAAGACCCCGTTTGTTTCAATTGTTTTAGTTCAAGCATAGGATCAGATAAGTCACCGCTAAAGGTTTCGATGAGATCAACTATGTACTCGTCCCACACAGGAAACACAGGTAAATTTCTACACATAAGGTGGGACCGATGCCCAGGTAATGCCTCATCATCGAGGTTCATATACACTAATTTCACTCTCTGATTGAGAGGAGTTTCATCCTCTGAAAAGTATTGTTCAATTTTATACACCCATCTCTTCAAATTCTCTACATTAAAATGAGTAAAAACCAAGTTATGATTTCGAGTACCATTAACACAATAAGGATTGGAACCTAGAATACCCTGACTTTATAGGAGCGCCTTGTCCCTAGTAGTCAAGGTATAGGCATTATCCTTTGATTGTTGAATCAATTGCAGACCATCGAAGGATTTTTTGAGAGCACTCACCATCTTCATAAGTTTCGCATGACGTTTTTCCAGATCATCTCTTAATTCCTGTTGTTTTTGTGCCAATTCTACTCGCAGATATATGTGTTGAGCTGCTAGATCCTCGTATTGCTCCTGCAAATACATGGGTTGATAACAAGTCACAACATCAACAGCTCATCTTGGCCCCATCGTCTATCAAGCTCTGATACCAATTGATACCAAAATCTAGGCACCAAGCCAATGTAACAGTGCAGTTGAGCAAAATAAGAGAAGAACGTAAGAAATAAAAAGAACAGAGATGCAGAATTGATAGAGAGATGAGGTAAAAGAGAGCTCGGATCCAATATAATATTCTGAATGGTTTACACTTTGAATGCTTGCTATTTATAAAACTAAAACAGGCTAAAGAAAATGCAAAAGGTAAATGTTGAAATGTAAAAAGTGACTCAAGTGATAACCATTTTTCCCGCTAAAAACATTTAACTAACTTTCAAATCCTAATTGCCAATTTGTGTATCACCTTCCTATCACTATACATTTATATTAAATTCATTAAAAAACTAAAATTATACACCTCACCCAAAAGGCTCAACAATCAAAACAACTGATAAGGGAAATTAAACCACTAACAAATCATCGAAGACAACTAGACAAAGAATATCGCTATAAATTTCATACCAAACAAAGCCAACATGGAATATACAATTTAAAGAGATATGACAGGAGCATGTCAAAGCATTACAAAAACTAAAAAGAAGAAGCGGACCTTTGTAAGTAATCTGAACTTTTAAGTTTTACAACAGAAAAATCCCAAAGCAAACAAACGTATAGTAGATTCTCAGTTCCAAATGAACGTGAAACAATAAACTCTGGTTGAAAATTTGTTTGGAAGTTGAACCATGACTAAAATTCAAATATAAAACTCGTTTGCGACGACCTCGAGCACAGAACTTCAACAGGATTAATGGAGCATTTTGGAGTTGTTTTAAGGGCGTTTTGAGGCGGTATTTTAGCTAGTTTTGAGCTGGAGTTTCAGCTTACTTCATGGAGTTTTCAGGCTACTTCATGGCTAGAAATGAAGTTTTAGTGGCGACTTTTGAGGGGTGTAGATGCTTTTTTTTAGAAAGGAAGAAGAAGACCAGCAGAGGTTGCTCTTAGCCAAGAAGAAGAAAATCACTCTATCTAAACCCATATCTCTTTCATCCTTTTCCCTCTAACTCAATATCTATCCCTTTTTTGTGTGTTATGTGTGCGTTTATATAAGAGATATGAGGAATAAGAAGTGAGTTGGAAGGAGACGGGTGTGTGTGAGTTGTGTGTGTGTTGGTGAGGGAATTAATATGTGAGTGAGGTGTATGGAAAAGATATGTGCATGTACAATGTGAGCTATGAGGGGAATGACAAAAATAAAAATCAATTCTATTCAGATGAAACAAAGTTAGATTGCCAAATGCTCTGCACAGATTGAATGAGCGTTATGTATATTCAAATTGTAGCATGTGAGTTAAAAAGAAAACAAAAGAATGCCTAGGTGCAAAGAAAAATGAATAATTGCCAGGAAAGTGGCGTGAATTATGTTAATTGATCTTGCCAGATTTGTTAAGGTAGAATCTTGCAATGTGACACTTATCCATTAGCTCATTTTTTGGTTAATTTATTTTTTTTCCTTTCGTTGTAATTGATAAAATAAAAATGCCACAACTACTCAACTAAAATAACAAGATAAAAATTCTAACTATATAGTATTTATTTGGTAAAAGCATCTAACTTAAAAATTGCACTAAACTAAATAAAACTATTTTTTTGGAATTTTTTATTTCTTTGTAAATGAAGATAAACTAATATTAAAAATGCGTCTCTTTTTATCATTTTCAATTTTCTTAAGTAAAACCTATAAAAAGGTAAATCAACATCTAAAATATGTAGATTAAACTTAAAAATGTTTATATACTAAAAATAGTGAATGATCTAAGTATGGTCAAAACTTAGGTGCTCACAACATGTTTGCTTGGAAACATGAAAAGTTTTCAAGCAAAAACAAGGTGAGCTTTGTGACTAATTTTTGACCAAACAGTTATTCAAAAGAAGAAGAAAATAAAATAAAAGAGAAAAGAGTGCAATCGGGTCCTGGTTTTGAAAAACTTACATATCACAGGTTAAAAGGGAATAGATCGCGTGTAGTTCAAGGAGAGTGATGGAATGATGAGCTGGAGAGTCGAGTGAGGTTCCATCGAGGCTCCGATCCGCGGTCCAGTTTATTACATCCAAATAAAAAGAAAATTACATTAAATAAAAAGAAAATACAAGATCTTATCTACTCTTTGTGTCATATGTCTTGTATCTTCACTTGAGATCTCGTAAATCCGCGTTGAAAGGTTTATGCCTTAAGTTTGATTCTTGTAGCTTGAGCGTGAACTGAGACTTGGATTGGTCTTGAATGTCTGCTTCTTAATTAGAAGCTAAGAAGATGGATTTGAGATGTCGGTCGATGTGTGCATTACATCAAAGCTCGACCCCAATTGTCTTTGTGCTCGAATAACCTTTTTTTATCAGAGTTTGTAACTTCATTCTTGGACATCAAACATGTGTTCTGCGGGGAACCCTGCAATACATCACAGACAAAAAAACAAATAAAATTTTCTGCCTCAATTTGCACTAGAAACTTTTTGTGAGTTATTAGCAAAACTTTTGAATCAGTTTTTTTTTCTTTGATAATTGAGAGCAAAGAAAGCATTAGGGAGTGGTGTACCCTTTAAAATGCAACTAGAGAATGGTGTACCCCATATAAAAAACACAACCATGGATTGGTGTATCCTATGTTGAAAATGCAAACAGGGAGTACCCTTTAAAATGCGACTGAAAAATGATGTAGCTTATGTCAAAAAGAAAATACAACTAGGAATTAGTGTACCCTATGTTGAGAAATGGAGATAGGGGATGTTGTACCCTTTTTTGTATCTTATTTTTAAATGCTACTAGAAAATTATGTACCCTATGTCAAAAGAAAACACAACTAAGGATTGGTGTACCATATATTGAGAAATGCAATCAACGAGTGGCGTACCCTGCATTTAAGATCAATCAACTAGGGAGTGGTGTGCCTTATGTTGGAAAATACAGCTAGAGATTGGTGTACCCTATACTGGTAAGGATACTAGGGATTGGTGTACTCTATATTAACAATGATATCATGGAGTAGTGTACCCTGTATTTAAGATCAACCAACTAGAGAGTTGTATACAATATATTGAAAAACACAGTTAAGGATTGGTGTACCCTATATCGGTAAAGAGACTAGAGAGTGGTGTACCCCATATTAACAATGATATCACGGAATGGTGTGCCCTGCATTTAAGATCAATCAACTTGGGAGTGGTGTGTCCTATGTTTGAAACACAATTATGGATTGGTGTATCCTATATTGGTAAGGAGACTAGGGAGTGGTGTACCCTATATTAATAATGATATCACGGAGTGGTGTACCCTTCATTTAAGATCAATTATCAATTAGGGAGTAGTGTACCCTGCGTCGGAAAAACATAGCTAGGGAATGATGTACCTTATACTGGTAAAGAGACTAGGGAATGGTGTACCCTATGTCTAAAATCATCAACTAGGGAGTATTGTATCCTATGTTGGAAAATACATCTATAGATTGGTGTACATATACTGACATGCGACTGCATTTTTTTTAGAAAATATTTTTAAATAAATTTCCCCAACGCTTATATTATGAGGGCATAAAAAATTGATTTTTTTTTAAAAAATTCAGACTTCGTCATTTTTAATTATCCTATGAGAACATTCATCAAATTAGGGCTTTTATCTTGGGAGAAAGATTCTTTAGATGTAATGACCCGACCGGTTATTTTGTAAAATTAAGTCTCGTTCGGAGGCGTAAGGTATTGAGAAGCTTCGTATTATGTGTATTGACTTGCGTGCGTGGTTGAGTTCAGTAACCGGATGATTCAGAGTCAAATTGGAAGAAGGATTCTAGTTTTGGAAGTTTATACGGTTAGAGTTGACCAGAATTTGACTTTTGTGTAAACGCTTCGGAATTGGATTTGGATGATTTCAACAGCTTCATGTGGTGATTTTAGAATTAGGCCCTTCCGGATTTGTACTTGGAGGCCCATAGGGTAATTGGAAGCATTTCGGCGAAAGTTGAAAAAGTTGAAGTTTAGAAGGTGGAGAGGTTTGACCGAGAGTTGACTTTGGTGATATCAGGGTCGGAATGCGATTCCTAGAGTTGGAACAGCTCTGTTACGTCATTTGGGACTTGCCTGCAAAATTTGACGTCATTCTAGGTTGATTTGATAGGTTTCGGCGCGAGTTTTAGAAGTTGGAAGATTTGTAAGTTCATAAGTTCAATTCATGGTGCGATTCATAGTTTCGAAGTTTTTGATGTGATTTGAGACCTCAAGCAGGTCCGTGTTAGGGTATGGAACTTTTTGGTATGCTTGGACGGGGCCCCGGGGGTGTTTCAAATGAGTTTCTGATGGTTTTCATAGTTGTTAACGGATCTAGTTCGGGTGCCTCGCACCTGCGACATCCTGGAGCGCAGGTGCAGCTCCGCTTCTGCGTGAGCCTGGTCGCTTCTGCAATCATAGATGCATGGTCGCTCCTCACTTGCTTCTGCGGAGGCTGGTACGCAGGTGCAAAGGCCGCTTCTGCGGTTCTGCAATCGCTTCTTCGAAGGAGTTCGCTTCTGCACTCCTGTTGGCGCTTCTACAGCATCACTGGTGCGACTATATTGTCCACGGGTGCGGACCTAGGCCTGGTAAGTTGAGTTCGCAGATGCGAACGTCTTCCCGCAAATGCGATGGTTCAGATGCGCTTCTTTGTCCGCAAATGCAAAAGTCCTAGGCAGAGAGTTTATATTCTAGGGTTTTTCCATTTTCTCCATATTTTTAGTTTTTAACCTCGATTTTGGGAGATTCTTCGTGGGTTTTTCAGCAAATCGATTGGGTAAGTGTTCGTCACCTAGAATTTAGTATATTCCATGATTTTATCTTTATTTTTAGCATTAAATTAGTGTTTTGAGTTGAGGAAAATGGGGGTTTTTGAAGAAAACTTTCCAAATGAAAAATAATGATTTGAGGGACGAATTGGTATCAGAGTTTGATAAGTTTAGTATAGTTGAACTCGTATCGGAATGGGTGTTCAGGTTTTTTAAAATTTGTCGAGTTTTGAGGTGCGGCCCGAGGGTCGACTTTTGGGTCGATTACTAGATTTTAATAAAGATTGAGGCTTTATGATCTGGAATAGTTTCTTATGAGTTTTATTTATGCTTTGAAGTTATTTGGCTATATTTGAGTCGTCCGGAGGTCATTTCACCCGAGAAGTTCATTTTTGAGTATCGGTCTGTCTGCTTTGAGGTAAGTATCTTACCTAACCGTGTGGGGAAACTACCCCTTAGGATTTGAGTCTTCTATGCTAATTGTATCTTGTGAAGTCCATGCACGCTAGGTGACGAGTACGTGCTCGGGCTTATTTGTGGGAAGTTGGCCTTTTAGGGTTCTTAGGTCATCGTATTCACTAAGTATGAAGTTGTTTTGTTATGATTAAGTTTCTTAATTACTAGTTTCACCTTTACCAGCTTTAATTGGAATTAATTGCTTCGTGATTTACTCTTATTGCCCAATTTGACTCTTATATGACTTAACTGAAGATTTTTACCTCTTCTACTTCCATGCTATCTTTTTCTAACTGGTTATCTTTATTTGAAATTGTTATTATCTCTTCTGTAATTATTTAGCCTTAATTGAGGTTATGATTATCTTTTCAATGCTTATCCTTAATTGAATTTGTTGTATCTCTTTCGTAATTCCCCAACATTAAAAGAAGTTTAGATATCCTATATCTTACTGCTCCAAATAAGGGCAAGTCAACTAAGATATAGGATATCTGAACTTCTTTTAAGGTTGGGCAATTATCAAAGAGATACAACAAGTTCAATTAAGGATAAGCATCGAAAAGATAATCATAACCTCAATTAAGGCAAAATAATTACAGAAGAGATAAGGGACGTGATGAGCGTGCAACCAGTGATTTACGTAAGAAGGCCAAGACAGAAGGATCTTTCAATGGTGGTTTTAGTGAAAATTGCAAAGAAGGAAATCAGGGACAGTAGCAATATGGTTCTCAGACCGGGACACACTTGTCTTCACAGTCCACATACATACCACATTACAGACAAGGTACTAGAGGACCATAATCAATTGGACATCATATTTTTGGGCAGATATATGCCACTACTCTAGTCTGCCAGACCTGTGGTAGATCATATTTGGGCCAGTGTCATGTTCTGACTGGAGAGTGCTTTCGTTGTGTCTAGTTGGGACATCACTTGAGGGATTGCCCTCAGCCTCCGAGGAATTTCAACCAAGCTTCTATCCAGTCAGCTGCACCTACTCAGACTACTCATAATACTTCATGTGTTGTAGGTACAGGAAATAGAGGTGGAGGTGCTAGAGATCGTTCTACTATGAATCAAGGACAAGGGAATGTTGTTAGAGGTCAGGCGAGAGTTTTTGCATTTACTAGGCACGATGCTCAGGACTCCAATGTTGTGGTTACAAGTATTCTTTCTGTATGTACATTTGATGCACTTGTGTTGATTGATCGTGGATCTACTCACTCTTATATGTCCTCTTACTTTAATTTGAGGTTTGGTAGACAGCCTGAGCAATTGAATGATCCTTTTTCTAGTTGCTACTCCTGTTGGAGAGTCCCTATTAGCTGAATATATTGTGCTTGTCAGATTCGAGTTGAGAGTAGAGATACTCTAGCTGACCTTATTGTACTTGATATGATTGACTTTGACATGCTCATGGGGTGGATTGGTTATCTTCTTACTATACTATCGTTGATTTTCATGCAAAAATAGTTTAGTTTTAGACTCCAACGAAACCAACTTTGTCCTAAAAGAGGGTCAATTTCCAGAGATTTGCAAAGTTATATCTTTTATGAAGGCTCGACGACTTCTGAAGAAAGATTGCTTGGGTCTCTTAGCTATTGTAAATGACAGAAGAGAAGAAACGGTTAGTATAGACAAGTACCAGTAGTGAGACAATTTTCTGATGTACTTCTTGAGAATTTACCAAGATTACCTCTAGTACGAGAAATAGACTTCGGTATTGATTTGCCACCCGATACACAACCCATATCGATACCCCTGTATCAGATGGCACCAGCAGAGTTGAGGGAGCTAAAGCAAAAGTTGCAGGATTTGTTAGATAAGGGTTTTATCAAACCTAGTGTATCACCTCGAAGAGCACCAGTATTGTTTGTAAAGAAGAAAGACGGATATCTAAGAATGTGCATTGACTACAGGCAGTTGAACAAGATAACAATACGCAATAATATCCTTTGCCTCATATAGTCGACATGTTTGATCAGTTACAAGGAGCTGCCCACTTTTTGAAGATTGGCCTTCGATCTAGTTATCATCGGCTTAGAATAAACAATGAATATATTTCTAAGACTGCTTTCAGGACTCGGTACAGGCACTATGAGTTTTTGGTGATGCCTTTCAAACTAACTAACGCTCCAGTTACATTCATGGATTTAATGAATAGGGTGTTCAATCCGTTTCTAGATAGATTTATAATAGTATTTATTGATGATATCATGATATATTCTCGTAGCCAAGGAAACACGAGAATTATCTGAGGATTGTGTTGCAGACATTGCGAGAACATCGGCTTTATGCTAAATTCTCAAAGTGTGAATTTTGGCTAGACTCGGTAGCATTTCTGGGGCATGTTGTATCCTATGATGGAATTATGGTGGATCCCAAAAAGATAAAAGTTGTGTAGAAATGGCCCAAACCTACTTCTCCTACAGAGATTCATAGCTTTTTTGGCTTAGTAGGCGATTACCGACGTTTTGTGCAGGTTTTCTCTAGAATGGCAACACCATTGACCAAGCTAACATTGAAACATGCAAAGTTTCAGTGGACAGAGGAATGTGAGTAGAGCTTTCAAAAACTCAAAACATGTTTGACTACTGCACGAATATTAGCCTTACCATAAGGTTTTAGAGAATTTACAGTGTTCTGTGACGCGTCGAGGGTAGGATTAGGATGTGTTCTCATGCAAATTGGTCACGTTATAGCTTATGCTTTGAGACAATTGAATAAGTGGAAAACCATCCTACACATGATTTATCTGGCTGCAGTGGTGTTTGCTCTAAAAATTTGGAGGCATTACCTATACGGTGAAACTTGTGAGATCTATACTGATCATAAGAGTTTGAAGTATATTTTTCAGCAAAGAGGTCTGAATCTTCATCAGTATTGGTGGATGGAACTACTCAAAGACTATGATTGCTCTATTTTGTATCATCTTGGAAAAGCCAATGTGGTGGTTGAGGCATTGAGCAGAAAATATATGGGAAGTTGGCACATATAGTTCCTACAAAGAGACTTTTGGCTAATGATATTCAGAGACTAGAAGGTACATATATCAAATTTTGTGTGGGAAAGTCAGATATCTTGTTGGCTTGTGTTAGATCTAAGTCTTAATTAGTCGAGTGCATTAAGGTCACCCAATATAAGGATGAGCGATTATGCAAATACAGGGATGAGGCCTTAGCTAGTAAAAGAAAGGATATGATTGTTGAGAGCGATGGTGTTCTTCGAATGGGTATCAGGCTATGTATAGCGGACATAGATGGGTTGAGACAGGCTATTCTTGAAGAAGCTCACAACTCTAGATACACTATACATCCCGGATCCATAAAAATGTACCATGACCTGAAGCAATTTTATTGGTGCAAAGGTATGAAGAAAGATGTTGCTAACTTTGTTTCTAGTTGTTTGACTTGCCAACAGGTCAAGGCTGAGCATTAGTGACCCGCAGGGCTACTACAACAAATTGATATTCCAGAGTGGAAGTGGGAAAAAATTATCATGGATTTTGTGACTGGACTGCCCCGTACCTTTAGAGGTTATGCTTCTGTGTGGGTAGTTGTAGATTGATTGACAAAATCAACATACTTTTTGCCAGTGAAGACTACATATGGCAGAGTTAGGTATGCACATATATTTATGAACGAAATTGTCCGACTTCACGGAGTTTCAGTATCCATCATCTCTGATAGAGGATCACAATTTACTTCACACTTTTGGAAATCTTTTCAAGAAACATTGGGTACATGATTAGATCTTAGTACTGTATTTCACCCACAGACAGACGGGCAGTCTGAACATATTATACTGATCTTGGAAGATATGTTGAGAGCTTGCATTATTGATTTTGGAGGTAGTTGGGACGCTTATATGCCTTTAGCTGAATTTGCTTACAATAATAGCTTCCAGTCTAGTATTCAAATGGCACCATACGAAGCACTGTATGGTAGATGATGTCGTTCTCCTATCGGATGGTTTGAAGCTGGTGAGACTAACTTATTAAGACCCGACTTAGTACAAGAAGCTATTGACAAGGTTCAATTAATCAGGCAAATATTGCTCACAGCTCAAAGCAGACAAAAGTCTTGTCAATAGCTTCTTGTTCAGGCAAATATTGCTCACAGCTCAAAGCAGACAAAAGTCTTATGCAGATAAGAGAAAAATAGATTAGTGTTCACAATTAGGGACAAAGTGTTCCTACGAGTATCCCCTATGAAATGTGTGATGAGGTTTGGGAAAAGAGGCAAGTTGAGCTCCATGTTTATAGGACCGTATGAGATACTAGACCAAGTGAGAGTTGTGGCTTATCGTTTGGCACTTCCTCCTGAGTTGTCTTTTATCTATCCGGTGTTTTATGTATCAATGCTAGGAAAATGTATGTCAGACTCATCTCAAGTGCTTGAAAGACCTACTATACCGCTTGATGAGAAATTGTTTTACGAGGAGGTGCCGGCGGCTATTGTTGATAGACAAGTAAGGAAACTATAATCAAAAGAAATTGAGTTCGTGAAAGTCTTGTGGAAAAATAATACAATTGAAGAATCTACATGGGAAGTGGAAGATGCTATGCGAGTCAAGTAACCTCAATTATTTTAGTCTACATATATGTACCTGAGCTGGGACCGGATTTTTATAAGGCGGAGAGGATGTAACAACCCATAATCTTAAATGACATACTGAATACTTAGAAGAAGAAGAAGAAGAAGAAGAAGAAGAAGAAGAAGAAGAAGAAGAAGAAGAAGAAGAAGAAGAAGAAGAAGAAGAAGAAGAAGAAGAAGAAGAAGAAGAAGAAGAAGAAGAAGAAGAAGAAGAAGAAGAAGAAGAAGAAGAAGAAGAAGAAGAAGAAGAAGAAGAAGAAGAAGAAGAAGAAGAAGAAGAAGAAGAAGAAAGGAGAGGATGTAACAACCCATAATCTTAAATGACATACTGAATACTTAGAAGAAGAAGAAGAAGAAGATGGGGATTCCCCAATAGATTCTACAGACTCGGATTTGGATGCCCCTGCGCATAAACATATGGATAGGGATGCCGATTCGATGCGGCTAGAAAGGCTCGTTTGAGTGATTCATAAACCCTCGTCGGGATAAACAAGCAAGGGTTTCATCCTCTACTTATGGGAATGCTACTTCGAGAAATGTTGCTTCGGGATAAACTAGATATGTTGCGAGAGAAACTGGATATTTTCCTATGGCTTGGACCCTTTCACTCGAGAAAGAAGAAGAATAAGAAGAAGAAGAAGAAGAAGTAGAAGAAGAAGGAGGAGGAGAAGAAGAAGAAGGAGAAGAAGAAGAAGGAGAAGAAGAGGAAGGAGAAGATGAGGAAGGAGAAGAAGAAGGAAGGAGACGAAGAAGGAAGGAGAGAAGAAGGAAGGAAGAGGAAAGAGGCTAGCAACTTGGTGTTGCAATATTGTTGTTCCTAGCTACTATTATTTCAGATTTTCAGGTATATTATGTTATCCCATTGACATGGGTATATTATCCTAGGTGAGTTTATATTTAATTGAATTGGATACAAGAATACTGTCACGACCCAAATTCCCAACCCATGGGATCGTGATGGCGCCTAACACCACACTTGCTAGGCAAGCTAATGTTAGAACTTATTTAATTAATTTCCCTTAAAGTTTACTTATTCATAACAAAATAATTTAAAAATAAACTGAATCTAATATTTTCCAATAAATAACTTCATGAATAATAATAATAACTGAATAAATAAGTCGAACCACGAACTAAATATATATATCCATAGAACTACCCAGGGTCTGGTGTCACAATTCACGAACTACTAAAGAATACTACAAATAATGGGCTGAAAGAAATATGTATCTGTTTTGAAAGAAGTAAAACAACAATCTAAATACTAAGGGAAGACTCCTGGAATTTGCGGACGCCAGAAGATCTACCTCGTGTCTCCGCGTAGATGATGTCAGCTACTACTATCTCATAACTCTGGCCGATACCTGGATCTGCACAAGAAGTGCAGAGTGTAGTATCAGTACAACCGACCCCATGTAATGAGTAAGTGTCGAGCCTAACCTCAGCGAAGTAAAAAAAAGACGTGGGTGGAATTATGACCGGGGTGTCAATAGTGACGAGGCTAGGACAAGACACCACAGAAAAACCTGGACAGAATAATCATGCTAACAGAAATAACAACAATTAAAGCAGAAATGAAAAAATGAAAATTAAATGGGAAGGAGTCATGTTGTGGGGAATCTTATCACAAGGATTGAAATAACAAAGACAAATATAAACGATGATAAACCAACTAAACTGAGAAATTAAAGTAGAAATGAATACATGCACAACATCACCCTTCGTGCTTTTACTCTCATCCTCACCATATAATGAATATGAAATGCATGCACGGCATCACCCTTCGTGCTTTTACTCTCATCCTCACCATATAGTGAATATGAATGCATGCACGCCATCACCCTTCGTGCTTTTACTCTTATCCTCACCAAATAATAAATAAAATACAATGAATAAGAATGCACGGCATCACCCTTCGTGTTTTTACTCTCGTCCTCACCAAACACATAATCAATAACAGCATAACAAGAAGGATTATACAGGAAATCAATATTTCAACATAGTTTCCATCATCATTTATCATTTAAATCTCAACTTAGTATTTCACAACATCACCCATTTCAGTGGGAGCGGATACTAAACTTCCAACATTTTTAATAATACAATGATCACAAGTAATAGGCTCTAAAAAACCAAAATACAATAATTAACTTATACTTGCATGTTATGACCTGACCACAATGTATAGGTACTCGTCACCTCACATATACATTGGATTTAGCAACAAATCATGTAGCAAGTAATCACCAAACACCTATTCCCTCAAGCTAAGGTTAGACACAACACTTACCTCGAATTCGCAGGCCACTCACTGCTCAAGCACTAATCATAATTGATTTAACATCATTAATTAATGCTAAAGTTGCTAACTTTAATGAAAAATCATGGTTTTCCTAAGTTTCCCCAACAAAATATGAAAATCGACCCCGGGCCCGCTTGGTCTAAACTCGAGGTTCGGACCAAAATTCGTTTACCCATTCTCCCCTGAGCCCGGATATACAATTGGTTTTGGAATCCGACCTCAATTCGAGGTCTAAATTTTCATATTTGAAATTCCTAAGTTCTACCCAACAATCCCAATTTTTCACCATGAAAACTCTAGATTCTAGGTTGAAATCTTGTTAAAAGTTGTTAAGGAATGAAAGGAATTAGTTTGGAATCACTTACCTATGATTTGGAGAGGCTTAGGTCTTTGAAAAATCGTCTATGGAGGTTTAGGGTTTGAATGAATTGAAAAATGGGTGAAAATCCCGTCTAAAATACCAATATATAGCCTGCAGTTATCGCATTTGCGACCAGAATTTCGCATTTGCGAGATCTGAGGATGGCCCAGGACTTCGCATTAGCGAAGCCTGATCTCGCAAATGCGAGATCAGAAGCCCTCCACACCACATATCAGTTGAGTAAAAAAGTTTCTAAGTCTAAACACTTTGTAGCCTACCCGAAACTCACCCGAGCCCTCGGGGCTCCAAACCAAACATGCACGCAAGCCTAAAAACATCGTACGAACTTGATCATGCGATCAAATCATCAAAAACTACAAATTTAACCCCAAAACTCAAGCTTTCCTCAAGAACACTCAAATTTTTAACTTTTCAACCGGACGTTCGAATCACGTCAAACCAACTCCGATTCTCATCAAATTTCACAGATAGGACTTAAATATCATAACAAACTTGTTTCGGGCTCCAAAACCAAAATACGGCCCCGATACCAACAATTTCACATAATATTTTATTTCTTTATTTCCTGTAATTATCAAAGAAATTATTTTCTAAGACTAGGGACCTCAGAATTCAATTCCGGGCATACGCCCAAGTCCCATATTTTACTGCAGACCTCCCGGGATCGTAGGAACACAAATACAGGTCTGTTTACTAAAAAGGTTGTCCAAAGTAAACTATAACCAAATATTAACTCTAAAAATTACTATTTCTCATATTTTCACATAAAAGCTTTCCGATTTCATGCCCGGTTGTGCACACAAATCGAGGTGATTAAAATTAGTCTTTTTAAGGACTATGAGCCTGGAAGGGAGTCTTAATTTATAAGATGACCCCTTTTGGGTCTTCACAATCTTCCCCTCTTAAACAAACGTTCGTCCTCGAACGGACATAGAAAATTACTTGGTCTGGTAAACAGATTTGGGGACGTCTACTCTGCATATCCGTCCCGGACTCCCAAGTAGTTGCCTCAACGGGCTTATCTATCCACTGCACTCGAACTGAAGGGTAATTCCTTTACATTTGGAAAAATCATAAAGAGGAAATGCCACCTAACTATTGAAGACATATTGGGTAATCATTTAGAAATTATCGATTGAGGTTCATTAGGCCCATCATTTTGAAAGTGTGGAAGAAGATTGAGAAGAGTCCACTTTGAGGGAAAGTGAGTTTTACTTTGAGGAATTCAAGAATTGAACATCCGCCAACCGACTCCATGAGTATTTGTGATGCCAGGAAAAATGAGGACTTAGAGTCAATTGGCATAATTAAAAATATGGTTGAAATTGATTCTAGTCCGGGGAAAATAAAGGATATCAAAATTCCAGGAAGAATTAAAATTCGAAGGTTTGACGTCACATCCAAGCAATTCTCAACATCATACCTGTGTGGTGATATGGAAATTGAACTGCACGAGTCAAGAGGGAATTACGAGGAGGAAAAGCAAAATTAATACCATTTACAATTTGGAAAGATAATAGGGAAAAAATGACCACATGAAACTGAGAAGTGCAAAGTGGAGAAATTTGAGTTTGGCTTGATTGTCAACCTATCACTCTCACCGTTTGTGGCCACAAGCTTGATTCCAAGTTAGGTGCCTAATATCTATCACTCAAGTGGCGAGACAACTGGTAAAATTAATTTATGTCGTGTCATGTCGTTAAATGTGGCGCTTGGTGGAAGCAGCCCATTATTTCTCAAAATAATTAGTCGTTCTTAAAATTAGAATTGCTTAGTACAGGAAATATTTTATTATATTTTTTTTTTGAATTGGAGTTCGCATTTGCGAACTCAGGTTCGGATTTGTGACCCTGAACAGTTTCTGGGCGTTCGCATTTGCGAACTAGGTGTCGCAAATGCGACATCTGGGGGCTTTGACTGGTCTTGACGTTTCATTTTGCAAAAAAAAATTGTAAATTCACTTGAGACCCAAAGAAACGGATGATTTGAGTTCTCCCAACCTTCAAACTCTCAAATCTTCACTTCTAAGTGCAAACATTCAGGTATAATCGCTTAATCCTTGCATCTTCTTCTTCTTCTTCAATTATTTTCTCAAAAACCTAGGGCTTGAAATAAGTTCTTTTTTTCTGTGTATATTTGTTTGGGTAATACCAAATTCATGTTGCCATTTCTGGGTGAGGTTGGTTGAGAGTGTAAGTCCAATAATATGCTAGAAATTTTGGAAAAATCTGAGTGCCCATGTTTTATTAGAAATAGGAGTGAATTTTGTGCTTGAACATTGAAATTTCTTTTCATTTCGTGGTTGTATGTGATGTTTATTGCATAATTGAGTGTCTAAAGACTGTTTTGGGTGTTTAGAAGTGATTTCAGGGAAGAAATTTCCAAGATTAGGGACTGTTCTAGGGCTGGGGACGATGGGTTCGCATTTGCAAATGGGGCATCGCAAATGCGAACTCTGGCAGTTCTGACCGACTTCGCAATTGCGAAAAAAGTTGTCGCATTTGTGACTTTTGAGAGCAACTACTGACTTCGCATTTGCGAAGAAATAATGTCGCAATTGCGACTTCTGGGGGGAACTGGTGACTTTGCATTTGCGAAGTAAAATGTCGTAAATGCGACATCAGAGAGTGAGCACCTGCAGATTTTGAAATTCTGAATTTTTTTCTAAGTATGTTTTCAATTGTCCAATCACTCCTTTGGCATCTAAGATTCATTTTGCAACATATTTCATAGATATACCCCGTTTTCATTCCAATGTTTTGTTTTCAGGCACATATACTAAAAATGAGTTCTAACTCCGCTGAATCCTCGCCAGACAGTCCCATAGAGCTTGAGGACAATTATGACCAGCACCGATTCTTGTCACGTGAGTGTAAGGAATGGTATTATGCAGATGATTTCAAAGAAGATGCTCCCGGAAAGCGGGATAGTGATGGATAAGGTCGAGGAGCGCCTTCCTGAGTTCTACCAGAGGCTCGTAGCTATGGGCTGGATTTGTTTCGCCCCTCCGCCTTGCAGGGCAAACGAGCAAAGGGTGAGGGAGTTCTATGCAAATATCCCTGCCATCAATTTGAGAAAACCCAAGATGAGAATTCGAGGAAAAATGGTGCAATTCGGAGCAGAAGCGGTGAACAACGTCTATCACCTCCTTGACCATGACATGGATCCATTCCGTGTAAAAGATCGTCTTTCTAGGGGATTGGTTGGCCTCCCAATTATGCCCGGATGTGGAGGTTCCTTGGGCCGTGGATAAGAAAGGAATCATATCCTAGGAGTTTACTGCTGAAGCTAAGATATGGCTTGCCATCATATGCAGTCATGTCTCTCTGGTGTCCAACATATGGAATGTGCCTATATGAGAGCCTTGATGGTAGCTTATATTATTGATGGCACTCCACTCAACATTGGCGAGATCTTTGTCAATGAACTAAGGGAGTATTTGTGTCTGAACGGTACGTCACTGCTATTTCCATCTCTCATTACTGAGCTGTGCCAGCTAGCTGGGGTTGAGGAGGATCGGGGGGCAACTGGGTAGAACTGGGTAAGCCTATACACCCTTTGAAGAAGAGAGGAGAGGACGGAGTCATCAAGAGCAAGAAAAGGAAAGTGGGATTGCCTCCCCAAGCCAAACAGGTTAGTCAGCCTTCTTCTTCCGCAAGTGGACCATTTGTTATGCTTTCTGAGGAGATGCGACAAGTTCGCGAGCAAGTATCTCGACTTCCACAAGGACCGGGGGAAACATATGAGGGACTCTCTGTGTATGTTTCATAGAAGAACTTTAAGAAGTTCCTTGATGATCATAAGAAGCAGGGGGCTCACTTGAAGCAGCTGGAGAAAGCGTACACTGATTTGGCCACGGCACACGGTGGTTTGAGCACCTCTCATGCCAAACTGGGAAATGCACATGCCAGGATGAAGAAAAGGGAGAAGAAGAGAGATAAGTTCTTCACTCGCATGTGGAAGGGTGTGAAGGGGCTGTTTAAGGTTCTGAAGACTCAGGAGCCACTACCATCGACTGAGCCGGAGGAAGATGATGATGTTTCAGTTCATTGGTCCGAGGAGGAGAGAGAAGAGGATGTGATGGAGTCTTACAGTGAGGGGAGTACTTGATGCAGTATTCAGGGAGCATTGTTCATCATTTTATGCTATTTTGTTATATTTCAAGTTGAGGTGGCTTCTTTGAATAACTGTGAATGGGATGTTAATTTTTGTTTTCTTGTGGATTGATATTAGGATTTGTTTTTGTTTTTTGATGAATTTGTATTCTGTTCTTTGTTTGTTATGTTACATTACTTTATTTCCATGTGGATGGTTAGGTTGTATATATATGGTATGTTTTATTTTGGGTGGTGATATCCTTGATAACCGGTTGATCTTTTTTTTTTGGGAACAATTTGTTTCGATTCTTCCCGATGATGGATAAATTAGAGACTTTCTTTAGGGAGTTAGTCTTGTAGTGTAGATATAGTTTTGTTAATTCGTAAGGAATGAGTGGTTTCAGTTGGGATTGCGCCTATTGGCCAAATTTGTGGCTTGCTTGGTACCAACATGATTCAAACCCCGGCATATGAATTCTTGATTTCTTGATTTTCTTTTGGCCCTTATATTTACAAAGATAGTTTCTTAGGATAGACGTGATCTCCTTGAGACTCACTGATTTCAAATGGATCTTGGGTTTGTATTTCACTATGGTGAGATTTACTGGGAAATTCTCTTGTGTTATCTGTAGTTCAGAACTTGCCCGAAATGTACTTCTAGATGAAATCCTAGACTAACTTGGTTTGAGGAATGATATTAGGCCCTCCTTGGACTTCCATTGTGCCAAAATTTCCCTAGTCTGCCCTTTTTTAGCCTTTGAACTTTTTCTTCGGCAACCAGGCTACAAGCTGTATGAGTAATGGGCTGAGTCCTGCCCCTGCCTCGGCCTCTGTCCCTAGTAGGACTGTTGCTGCGGGAGGACCTGGTTTTTAGTCTGCGGGAGAATAGCACGTATTCTCGCCATTTGCGAGAGAATAGAAGAGTTCTATCAGTATTTGAGATAACAAGAACCGCACGATAGAGTAGAAATAACATTGAGTTTGTTTTCCTAACTTTATAGCCTCGGAGGGACAAGTACAAACGTCTCCGTACCGATCCTTCAGACTCTATTAAGCTTGTTCGTGAATTGTGAGACCTAGGCAACCTAGAGCTCTGATACCAACTTGTCACGACCCAAATTCCCAACCCACGGGATCGTGGTGGCGCCTAACACCACACTTTCTAGGCAATCCAATGTTAGAACTTATTTAATTAATTTCTCTTAAAGTTTACTTATTCATAACAGAACAATTTAAAAATAAATTGAATATAATATTTTCCAATAAATAACTTCATGGATAATAATAATAACCGAATAAATAAATCGAACCACGAACTATATATATATATATATATATATATATATATATCCATAGAACTATCCAGGGTCTGGTGTCACAATTAACGAACTACTAAAGAATACAACAAATAATGGGCTGAAAGAAATATGTTATCTATTTTGAGAGAAGTAAAATAGCAATCTAAATACTAAGGAAAGACTCCAGGAATCTGCGGACGCCAGCAGATCTACCTCGTGTCTCCGCGTAGATGATGTCAGCTACTACTATCTTCTAACTCTGGCCGGTACCTCGATCTGCACAAGAAGTGCAGAGTGTAGTATCAGTACAACCGACCCCATGTACTGAGTAAGTGTCGAGCCTAACCTCGGCGAAGTAGTGACGAGGCTAGGACAAGACACCACAGAAAAACCTGGATAGAATAATCATGCTAACAGAAATAACAACAATTAAAGTAGAAATGAAAAAAAAAATTAAATGGGAAGGGGTCATGCTGTGGGGAATCGTGCTTTTACTCTCATCCTCACCATATAATGAATATGAAATGCATGCACGGCATCACCCTTCGTGCTTTTACTCTCATCCTCACCATATAGTGAGCATGCACGGCTTTACCCTTCGTGCTTTTACTCTTATCCTCACCAAATAATAAATAAAATACAATGAATATGAATGCACGACATCATCCTTCGTGTTTTTACTCTCGTCCTCACCAAACACATAATCAATGACAACATAACAAGAAGGATTTCACAGGAAATCAATATTTCAACATAGTTTCCATCATCATTTATCATTTAAATCTCAACTCAGTATTTCACAATATCACCCATTTCAGTGGGACCGGATACTAAACTCCCAACATTTTCAATAACACAATGATCACAAGTAATAGGCTCTAAAACAACCAAAATACAATAATTAACTTATACTCGCATGTTATGACCTGACCACAACGTATAAGTACTCGTCACCTCACCTATACATTGGATTTAGCAACAAAGCACGTAGCAAGTAATCACCAAACACCTATTCCCTCAAGCTAAGGTTAGACGCAACACTTACCTCGAATTCGCAGGCCACTCACTGCTCAAGCACTACTTTTCCTTTAGAATTGGCCTTCAACTCACTTGTATCTAATCATAATTGGTTTAACATCATTAATTAATGCTAAAGATGCTAAATTTAATGAAAAATCATGGTTTTCCTAAGTTTCCCCAACAAAATATGAAAATCGACCCCTGGCCCGCTTGGTCTAAACTCGAGGTTCGGACCAAAATTCGTTTACCTATTCCCCTGAGCCCGGATATACAATTGGTTTTGGAATTTGTCCTCAATTCGAGGTCTAAATTCCCAAATTTCAAAATTCCTAAGTTTTACCCAACAATCCCAATTTTTCACCATGAAAACTCTAGATTCTAGGTTGAAATCTTGTTAAAAGTTGTTAAGGAATGAAAGGAATCACTTACCTATGATTTGGAGAGGCTTAGGTCTTTGAAAATTTGTCTATGGAAGTTTAGGGTTTGAGAGAATTGAAAAATGGGTAAAAATCCCGTCTAAAATACCAATATATAGCCTACAGTTATCACATTTGCGACTTCTAAGGGATGTCGCATTTGCGACCAGAATCTCGCATTTGCGAGATCTGAGGCTGGCCCTGGACTTCGCATTTGCAAAGTCTGATCTCACAAATGCAAGATTAGAGGCCTACCACACCTGATATCAGCTCAGTAAAATGTTTTCTAAGTCTAAACACTTTGTAGCCTACCTGAAACTCACCCGAGCCCTCGGGGCTCCAAACCAAACATGCACGCAAGCCCAAAAATATCGTACGGACTTGCTCGTGCGATCAAATCACCAAAATAACATCAAAAACTACAAATTTAACCCCAGAACTCAAGATTTCCTCAAGAACACTCAAATTTTTAAGTTTTCAACCGGACGTCCGAATCACGTCAAACCAACTCCGGTTATCATCAAATTTCACAGATAGGACTTAAATATCATAACAAACTTATTCCGAGATCCGAAACCAAAATACGAGCCCGATACCAACAATTTCACATATTATTTTATTTTCTTATTTTCTGTAATTATCAGCACAACAATTTTCTTCAAAATTATTTTCTAAGGCTAGGGACCTCGGAATTCAATTCCTGGCATACGCCCAAGTCCCATATTTTACTGCAGACCTCTCGGGATCGTCAGAACACAGATTCCGGTCCGTTTACAAAAAAAGGTTGACCAAAGTCAACTATTGTGAACACCCAATTTTTGTCCCGCGTGGAAATTACTCCTAAAAATAATCAAAAATAATCTTTAATGAATTTTAGGAATTTCTCTTTATTTAGTTGCATTTCACGCATGTTTAATGTCTTAAAATCATAGAAAATCATAAAAAAAAATGTTCGAATTTTGATTTTATAGCATGTTAGATTGTAAACTGCATTTTAGGATTAATTATATTGTTAAATGCATCGTCTAAAAATCAAAAAATTGCATTCGTAGGTTAATTAATTAGTTAGTTGCATTAGTCCACCATTAGGTAAAATAAATAAATAGGCTAGCCAAAAATATGATTTAAATTAAAAGTTGAGCCTAAAGTGGCTAAAAGAATGAGAAAAGAGGGGTGTCTAAATTGTGCCAAAAGCAGTAACACAGTATCCCAAATTCCGCCCCAAACCCACCGGTCCAGAACCCATGACCCGCTTGCTCGACCCATTTCCCCTCATCTATTAAAACAAAACCAAGACCTAAAAAGGGAGGAGGACCTAATCTCTATCACCCCTAAGATCCAGATCCGCCGCTTTCCCCTTTCCCCTTTCCCCTTTCCCCTTTCCCCTTCTTCTTCCTCATCGCTCAACAAAGAGATCCCAGACCCCCCAGGGCGTCGTTTTCCCTTTCTTTTTCCTCACTCCCTCATCATCTAAAGAATCAGATCCCCCCATCTCCCTAGCCCTAGTCGACCACTCCTTAAACCTCCATTAGAGCACCTTCAAACACCATGTAAAAACTCACAAAAACCAACTCTAAAACCAGTCGAAATACCTCTGAAAAATGCCATTGAAGCAGCTCCGAAACTTCTCCATTAATCGTGTCGAAGCTCTGTTACCCGAGGTCGCCGGCGAGTTCATTTTCGGCGGTCTCTGCTATTACTCTTCTCTGCTGTTGATAACCCTGCTGTTCAAAGATATATTTTCTGATTTTCTTTTGATTATTGGCAACTAGGTACGCATCTAAGTTATTGTGTAATTTTATTTGGTTTTGCTTTTCATGGCTGAATATTGGAGTTGTTCGATTTAACGAATCTGCGTTAAATACATGAATTTATGAAGATTGTACATGTTTGAAATGCATTTGAATCCAATCATGTTGGAAATCCTGTTTCAATATTTTATTACTGCTTGAATTGAATCTGGCCATTACTGTTGTTTTTGATATAAGAGTCCAAGAGTTCCAAACTAGAAATGGAACTCGAAAGCAGTAACTGTGATTTCGATTCCATTTCTCAACGAAAGGACTTCCGGAGAACATCTCTTTCATGATTTGCATACATGCATGAAATTCTGGTAAATGTATCTCGGTGGAACTATATGTTAAATATGATACTTTCTAGAAAAATAAAAACAATAAAGACTAATCTTTTCTACTTTGTTTGTTGGGAATAATAATATAAGGAAACATTAACTTGAAAATATGAAAAGTACAGTCAACAAGCTATGAAAAATGCAATATGTGATTCCATGTTGTATATGATATTATCTGCTGCAATATGGTTTATTCGTTTCTTCATGACATGTATATTGTCCTTTTGCATCCTCTTTGGGTTTTGACTAGGATGGTTTTGCCTAGTATCCTAGCAAAAGTAATTTATTACTCTTCTTCGTGCAGCTAAATGAAACGTCTTATTAGGTAGTAGGTCTCTAGCTAAATGAAACATCTGTGTACTCGATTTGTTTAAAGTGCTTCCAATAGGATAGAGGTAGAATGGTATGTCCCTTTTTGGCAATTAATGGTTAAAACGACTTCTTGTATTCCTGTAAATTCTTATGCTATCCGTGAAAGTGTGTTTGGTTTACGCAGATTATCTCTTTGTGGGAATTGAATTTGTTAATGAACTAGTGGTTAAACATGTACATATTATTCGCCACGGCTTCCATAATGTATGTCCTTCACAATAATCTCAAGTTAGAGTTAGGAAAGGCTCAACGAACCTCGTAGATTGCTTAAAGCGCTATTAATAATAAATTTCGTGACTATGGGTATGGCTCCCGTGGCATAGTCATGATACGTAATCTCCACTCGGGAGTGGCAACTCGTGCCCCCGACCTTCAACTCCAAACAATAATAAAAATGCACGCAGCAACCACGGGTGCATTTCATGTGACGTGTTTGCCGTATGCTCAAAAACAACAAGTGCACGCCATCGTGACTTGTCTAAAAATCCATAAACATCCTAATTGATCTTAAAACTAAAATGCTCCTTCAAAAATAGAAAACATAAAGAATGATCGAACATCGCCTCAAATAGGCATTATAAAACCGTCACGACCATAGTCCTGACCACGTAATCTACACTCGGGTGTGGCAACTCATGTCCCCGACTCTAACTCAAAACAATGATAAAAATCACATGTTGTAATTGCGGGTGCATTTCATGTGGCGCAGTTACAATGTGTCCAAAAACAAACAAGTGCACGCTATCGTGATTTGTTTCAAGATAAATCCATAAATATTAAAAGCGACTAAAAGTTAAAAAGGCTAAATGCACAATAGGCTAAAAATACGTAAATAATCAGATAACTTAGGCCAAATGATAATAGTTAAGCGACCGTGCTAGAACCACGGAACTCGGGAATGCCTAACACCTTCTCCCGGGTTAACAGAATCCCTTACTCGTGTAATGACTCAGTCGGTTGTTTTGTGTGTTGGGACTCCGTTCCCGTGAATGACTCTTTCCATGGCGGCTACTCGTTCCTTATGACTTGTGTGGGCAGGTAGTTCGAGATTCAGACGTGATTTGGCCAGTTCAGGAACAC
>ML250344.1:49873-97582 GCA_005239495.1 Nicotiana undulata | reverse complement strand
AGTGAGCGCCGGTACCGAATGAGTGATGCCCGCGGGACTTATGAAGAGTGACTGTGAGGATGCTTGATGGGCAAAGTGACTGTGAGGATGCCTGATAGGCAGAGTGATTGTGAGGATGCCTGATGGGCAGAGTGATTGTGAGGATGCCTGAGGGGCAATAGTTACGATAAATGATTTTGGCCCGAGGGGAAGTTTTACGAAAGATTTTACTGAGTTTTCAAACTATGATTTACTTCGTTTTCACACTGGTTTTACTGAGAATTTTTACTGAGATATACTGATATTGCACTTCTTTCAAAGGTTTTTCTTAAAACTGATTTCGAACTCATTATTTGATGAATGTCACGCGGTGACTTGGTGTTTTACTGGTTTGTGGAATTGTGTACATGTTCTGTGTGTTTATATTACTCAGACTGTGATTTATTTTCATTACTACTGAGTTGGCGTACTCATAAAGACTCCCTGTGCCTCTGTGCACAGATCCAGGTACTAGTTCACAGCAGTAGCTGACGCATTTTGGTAGCAGCATTTTCACGGGATTTCGAGGTAGCTGTCCAGCGTCCACAACTTCTCCATTTCCCTTCCTTATTTAGTCTTAGCATTGATTCAGAGACATATATTATAGTTTTAGCAGAGTTAGTTTATTTATTCTTAGATGCTCATGACTATTGACTCCAGTTCTTGGGAGGTTGTTAGAATATTATTGGGACGCTAAAACTTATTATTATTAATTTTGATGTGGTTGCTTGCTTATTATTTTATTGTGGACTATTTTAATTGAACAAAAGCGTAGCAGTGTGGTGGTTGGATAGCCTAGTTCCACGATAGGTGCCATCACATCCTGTTAGGATTTGGGGTTGTGACATTATATTTCTGTCTAAATTGCTCGACCTCGACGTTAATCCACAGTGGATTCACAGCCTTGATCTCCGTTGAATCTTCGCCCGTATCCTTCATTGCTTTGAGGCTACTTCGCTTCGAGGCCGGTCTTTGCGAGGACCTTACTGATAACACGTGGCGGTCGACGAGAGCTATAGTACTGCTGACAAGGGTTACCCCTATCAAAGATATATTTTGTCCCATACAGTGAGTCCCTCCGCTTATCGAGGTCGTCCTAGCGGGCAAGGTCGACGAGTGGTTAATGTCGTTTGTGGCCTGGTTTTTCCGAGATGGCTATATGGGTCGTGGTCATGATGATTGGGAAATGTGTCTTCCTGAAGGCCGCACATTTTGAATTCTTCAAATTTTCCCGGGAAGTTAGTTGGAACCATATGGTACAAGAGAAAAAGTGACGTCATGATGTCACGCGTCATGATGACGCAGTTTCTCGATGCGTTGCGTCGATTCTCGTGTGACCCTTGATTTGTTCTGCCGTTTCGATCTTCGTGCTAATCATGGGCTGTTGTTTTGAGTCTGGTGCCCCCATGTCTTATAAATAGGGGTGGTTTGTTGCTTTTGAAACATTTCCAAATTCCCTCGATTTCATAGGCAAAGCTTCTTATTCACCTTCTTTGCAGAACTTTTGCACTTCTCTGGTGTTTTCTTCACTTTCCTATCTTTTTTCACAACAATGTCTGACCTACCATCAAATGTCCATATGGAAGGCCACTCTATTCCTCTAGACATCATTCTTTCTGACCATGGCGAAGATGATGGAACTGCCGCTGAGGAGGAAAACCTACATACTATAGAAAAAATCGTACCCCAGTGTCCCGATGCTAAACCCGACTTCCAAAAGCTGCCGAAAGTGGTGACAGAGAGGTTTAAATCCATGATGATGGTTGAGCGATTAATCGAACTCAAGGCTAGACTGGGCCTTCCTGGTCACGTGCATTTGATTCCTGCTGGCGACGACAAGGTTCAAGTTCACCGCCCCAGCTTCTGCGCCGTTTACGCATATCCTTTCTTAATTAGATATTTGTTCCCTCTGCCACCGTTGATAGAAGAGTTATGTCGCTACTACAACATGTGCACGGTGAAACTTGCCCATTATATTTTTGAAGTGGTCATGATGTTGACGAAGTTTGCCGAATTCGCCGATGTCGACATAACAGTACGCCACCTTATCCACTTCTTCACCCTTCATTTATATCGAGAGACTTTGCTGGATCTTCGCCACCGCGGGGGGAAATGTTTGGCGGTGAGGATGGACGACAAAGATAGTTGGCATTTTCGACTTCACTATTTATTTGTCCGAAACGAAGACATAGTGTCCGCTACCGCAGGATTGGAACCCTACTCGTAAGTGCTCGTATTAGTTTTCATACCTTTTTGTTTCTAACATTTTTCTTACTGTGGGTCGATTAATCTTCTTTCTCCTTTCTGCAGCTACTGCTCAACCGCTTCAAATGATGACCCACATTGCCGATTGGGTTAGACAATTTCTTCCTCATACGTCGTCGATACGTGATTGGTCGAGATTTCCCCAGAGATTTAGGCCGCCTCTTTCCTCGGCAGGTAACTTCCTCCTTGCTGTTAAACACTATGATTTATTTACCCATGTCTACTACCTTTGCTTCCCGTTTTTCTTTAGCTTTGGCCAGGGGGTCTACGAGGAAGTCGATGACCCCTAGGCCCTCACTTCGAAAGAGGAAGGCCACTACACCTTCGGTCTTTGCCGCAGCTTCAACTACGTTAGATCCTATCTCTGCTTCTGTTCCACCGTTGCTGCTTCTGCCTTAGCCTCGGCTTCGGCCGTTGCGGTTTCTTCTCCTCCTATGTGATGATGAGCCTTCGCCCATCGACGTGGATATCCAACCTCGAAAGAGGAGGTCTATGGATGCGGGTGGCAGAGTTTTCCTAGTCGCTGGTACGACGGAAAAAGGACTTCTCATTACGCAAGATAACGACGATTCTTGTGGGAGACAATTTGAATCGAGTCTCGAGGATTTAAGGCCAGAGAAAGCTAATATAAATGTATCTCTTCATTCCGAGGGGGGTGGAGACTGAGGGGTGGACTGCCGATGTTCTTGGACCTTCGCGGCGAGAAGAAGCTTCGACCTCTCGGACAACCGCTGACATCTCTTTGCCTACCGATGGAAGGGGAAAAAGCATCAGTGTAGAGCGCGATGAGTCAGGTTCCGATGTTGATGCGGATGACCTTAAGATGATTGAAGAGGGGCTTATTCAGCTCGAGGTAAGGTTGGAGGTGTACACCAGGACTGTTGCAATCCTTATGGATCGTGACTTATTGGTGAACACCGAGGAGGTAGTCCCTTTCCTCGATCCTCTCTGTTCCAAAGTTTAGGGTAAGACCCTTAAGGAAATAGATGACGGTGCCTTGTCGAGGAGCATTGCTAGCCTTGCTCTTAGGATGAGTGTTTGTGATTGACCTTTTTTCTTGTTTCTGAGGGTGTTCTTTGTTATGACTTTTTTCTTTTCTCTCTTTTTTATGCTTGCACGCAATAATTTTGGAGAATGAGAGCGCCTAAAGGGAGGCGTAAAGAGACCTTCGTGAAACTGAAAGATAAATACTTTGAGTAGCGCAACAAGTATTGGGATCTTCACAGGTGGTTTCGCGAAGGCGGCGATACGCATGCCCTGAGGGACGAGTTGAAGAAGAGGGACGATGAGCTGGTGCATGCCATCAAGAAGTGTAACTTCCTTGAGGGGACGTTGAGAAGTAGGGATGAGTAACTTGAGGTTTGCAGGGGAGTGAAGGCCTAGTGCAATGATCTGCAAGCTCAATTGGTCGAATTGCGAGGGCAACTCAAAGAGTTCCAATTCCAGTTGGAGGCCTCAACGGCGAGATTGCTGATAAACAAGAGGAAATTGAGAAGGCTATGCCCTCTCGTTTGGACACTCGGAGGAAGGCGGAGATGTTTGAGTTGGCGAATAAGACTCTTCGAGCTGAGCTGGAAAATGATCAATAAAAAATGGGAGCTAAGGAAGAGCAGCTCGAGGGAAGGATCGGGGAGCTGGAAAAAGACAACTCTGTCCTTCATGATCGAGTGACCGCTCTAAAGTTTGAGTAGGCTAAACTACTTGCACGACCGTCCTCTTCCAACACTTCTAATTTTCCCAACGTACCTCGGGAGTTAAATGAAGAATGGATCCATGCCAAGGCCCAGTTAGATGTGTTTTTCAGGACTTGCATGCGGTGGGGTCTATTTTTGAGGCTGCCCTTGAGGATAGGGCTGTGCACGAATCAGATCAGATCGGATTTAGCACATTTTGGATTTTGGATTCTAGAAAATGCAATCCGAATTATATCGAATCAGATTCGAATTTTAAAGTTTGGATCAGATCGTAAATGCCTCAAAGTTGCAAACTAATATGTATATTTTCTTTGTAAAAGAGGCAATTCATTAAGAAAAATTCATGTTTATACAATTATGAGAGTACTATGGTGCCAATATAGCTAACTCTAGCAATTGTAAAGGTAATAACTTGGAGGAAGATGTAAAGGAAGTATTGACTATTCGAAATTAAAGTGTAGTATTTATACATTGCCTAATAATTTCAGATTTCAGATCGGATCGGATTAAAATATACCAATCTGAATCCGATCCGAAATTCAAAATTTTTATAAACACAATCCGAAATCTGGTCCAATCCGAAATTTGAAATTCAAAATTGAATGGATCGATTCGGATTTCGGATATCCGATCCAATTGAACAACCCTACTTGAGGATGCCCGGGTTAAGGCTTGTGAAGCTCGAGCCGTTTGTGGATATAATCCCGTTACGCCTCAGGCTGAAGAGGAGGATAGGGAAGAGGGTGTGGACCAACTTTAGGAAGACATCTGGTACGATACCGCTTATCCTCAGGGCGAAGATGGTGATGGAGACGGGGGACTAGATGGTAAGGTCGTAGAGGAGCGTGATGGAGAGGGACAATAGTCTTTTCCATTTTGACTTTTTAATGCATTTTGTCTTTTTATTTGAGAGCCCTTGTAATGAACTCCACAAAATTTTGTATATGGATGCCTAAATTGTTTTTTGCATCTTCTTCCGTACATGTTACTTGTTCTCGCACTCGTATACTTGTCTTTTGTTGTTTGTTTGTTTACGACTCATGCTCTTTTTATTGTCGTTATCTTCTAGTTGGCCGTAGCCTTGTTGACGACTATTTATGGGTCATATCTTCCCTTTGTTTATATAGGTCAGGTGCGCCTCTTATGTAGATTAGGCTGATAGATGTTGTTTGCACTTGGTCGATTTTGGTCTTTTGCCAAGTCGTGGCCGAGGGCTGAAAGGTGTTGTTTAAGCATGATCGAACTTAACATTTTATTAAGTTGCGGCCGAGAGCTGATAGGTGTTGTTCGGGCGTGGTCGACCTTAAACTTTTATTAATTTTCGGCCGAGGGCTGATACGTGTTGTTAGAGCATGGTCGAACTTAACCTTTTATTAAATTGCGGCCGAGGGCCGATAGGTGTTGTTCGAGTTTGGTCGAACTTAACCTTTTGAAATGTGGTGAGGGTCGATACGTGTTGTTCGAGCATGGTCGAACTTAAACTTTTATTAAATTGCGGCCGAGGGGCGATAAGTGTTGGTTGAGCATGGTCGAACTTAACCTTTTGAAATGCGACCGAGGGCTGATATGAGTTGTTCGAACATGGTCGAACTTAACCTTTTGAAATGCGGTTGAGGGCCGATAGGGTTGTTCGAGCAGGGTCGAACTTCACCTTAATACAAAAGGAGTTATGATAAACATAAGTTTCTAATTACTTTGGCGTTGTTGCTTCTGTTACATGATTGAAGAGATTTTCAAATTTTAGGTGTTGGCTGGTGTCCAGTCCAAGTCCCAGTCTACCTAATCCTTTATTGTTTGACTTGGAGAGTATTGATGAGTCGAGCAATGAAAGAGAGAAAAAAAAGTCCCTCCCTTGCATAATTCGACTCGAAGTGTTCCCTTTTTTTCCTTGTTAAAAACCTCCATGAGAAAACCCTAATGGGACAAAACTCGAGTCAGGGAAAAACGATTAGACTTGGGGACACTTTTTCTCTTAAAAGTTGAAGTATTTGAGGTGGGTGATGTTCCAATTGTTTGGTAATTGCTTTCCTTCCATTGTCGCTAATTGGAATGAACCCTTATTTGCTTTTGCTGTGATTTTGTACGGACTGTCCTAGTTTGTTCCCAGCTTGCCTTCTCGTGGCTCTGTTCTCGCTAGTGTTTTGGCTTTGAGTACGTAGTCCCCAACTTTGAGCAGTCTGACCTTTGCTTTCTTATTGTAATAACATTCTACTTGTTGCTCTTTGGCGACCATCCTTATGTACTCCATGTCTTTTCGTTCATCGATTTCATCGAGCTCCTGCCTTCTACCCTCATCATTACTAGTACCGCTTTTGCGGGAGTATCTTAGGTTGGTCTCTCTAACTTTAACTGATATAACTGCTTCGGTCCCATAGACCAAAGAGTAGGGCATCTCTCCTGTGCCCGTCTTTGGGGTGGTTCTGTACGCCCATAATATTTCTGGAAATATCTTCTCCGGCCATAGTACATTGGCGTTTTAAAGCTTTTTCTTTATGATGGACTTGTTGGATGACTCTGCTTATTCGTTACCTACTATGTGATACGGGGTCAATAGCATCCTCCTGACATGCCATTTCTCGAAGAATTCAACAATTTTCTTTCTTGTGAACTGGTGGCCGTTGTCGCAACCGATCTCCTTAGGTGGTCCGTATCAGTAGATGATGTTCCTACATATAAAGGTGATTACCTATTCTTCCCGTATTTGGGAGAACACTCCAACTTCCACCCATTTAGAGAAATAATCAGCTAAAACCAAAAGGAATCGTACATTACCTCGCCCTGTAGGGAAGGGGCCCACGATGTCCATTCCCTATTTGATGAACTGCCACGTGGAGGTGACCGAGTGGAGGTGTTCTCCTGTTTGGTGAATCATTGGGACGTACTATTATCATTATTCGCATTTCCTCACGAAGTCTGATGCATACTTTTTAATGGTGGGCCAATAGTATCTTGCATGTATGAGGCACCTGACGAGTGCTCGATTCTCGGAATGAGCACCGTAATGGCATTCATGGACTTCTTTTAATACGCGCAAGGTCTGGTTTGGGCCCAGGCACTTTGCTAAAGGGTCGTCGTAAGTCCTCTTGTATAGGTCGCTATGGAGGAGACTGTGTCTGGGTAGTTTCATTCATAGTTTCTTGGCTTTTTATTTTCTTCGTTTAGGAGTGTGTCGTTCTGCAAATAGGAGATAATACCATTATGCCAATACCAAGTTAAGATTACGGTTCTTACCTCGATTTGGTCTAGTGATGAGTTGAGGAGGTGGACTACATTTTTATCTCCGCGTTCTACAGTTGAGGATTTGGAAAGCCCCTGTAACTTGGTTAACCACGAGTTAGGAATCACAACGGCGTTTCAGCCCTTACTTGAGTGCTAAACTCAATCCTGTAATTACGGCCTCATACTCGGCCTCATTGTTACTCATATCTGGTCACCTTATGGACTGACGAATCAATTCTCCTATAGGGACCTTGTGTACGAGTCCCAGACGAGATGTTGAGGCATTGGATGCGCCATCGGTATATAGGACCTAGAGATCTTGGGTTTGGAGGGAAGCTTAGACAGATTCCTTCTCGAGTTCAAGCATTATCTTGGCACTGAAGACTACGACAAAGTCGGTGAGCACCTGCGACTTTATCGCCATATGCGACTGATATGTAATATCGTGCTCTCTTAGGTCTATGACCCACACGGTCAGCCTCCCTGATAGCTCGGTGTAACGACCCGGTCTGTCATTACATAGAACCTGAATTATAATTACTGTTATTGAATTTTTATAGCTTGGTTTAACTGTTATTGACGTGTTAGAGTGGGTAGACTTGAAATCGAATGGTTGTAGTGAGAGTTCAATTACTTAGTCTTTAAAAATAGCCTTGAAATGGGAAAAGTCAACTAAGAGTTGACTTATTGGTAAACGACCTCGGAATGTGGTCTTTATGGCTCGGATAGCTTCGTTAGGTGATTTGGGACTTAGGAGTGTGTTCAGAATAATTTTGTGATGTCCGATGTAGAATTAGGCTTGAATTGGCGAAAGTTAGTTTTTGGCAATTTTCGTTTGCTAGTGGAAAACAGGCTATCGCGGTCGGAATGGAATTCCGACAGTTGGAACAGGTTTGTAATGTTATTTTGGATATGTCTGCAAAATTTTAGGTCAATCAGAGTTGTTTTGGATAGTTTCGGCATCGTTGGTGGATTTTAGAAAATTTCAAAGTTCTTACGCTTGAATCTAGTGTGATTTTGGTGTTTTGATGTTAGGTTTGGTGTTCCGAGGGTGCAACGAAGTTTGAATGATCATATGTGATGTGATGGTATTTTTGTTTGGTGTCCCGAGGGGCTCGGGATTGAACTCGGGTGTTTAACGGAGGTTTGGACTTGGAAATTGCAGCAATACAACTGCTGGTGCTGGTGTAACCGCACCTGCGGAAGTTCTTAGGCTTGAATCTGGTGTGATTTTGGTGTTTTGATGTTAGTTTTGGTGTTCCGGGGGTGAAACTAAGTTTGAATGATCATATGTGATGTGTTGGTATTTTTGGTTGGGGCCCCGAAGGGCTCGGGATTGAATTCGGGTGTTTAACGGAGGTTTGGACTTGGAAATTGCAGCAATACAGCTGCTGGTGCTGGTGTAACCGCACCTGCGGAAGTTTGACCGCATGTGCGGGCCCACAGGGGCGGACCAAGATCCGCAGGTGCGGTTAGGGGGCCGCAGTTGCGAGTAATGGGTCGCAGGTGCGGAAATCCTTGGACAGAATATAATTAAACCCTTCCGCGACCTAAACCCTTTTTACACCATTTTTGTACGAACAGAGAGCTCTTGAGGCGATTTTTGAAGAGGGAAATCAGTGGTATTCATAGAGCTAAGTATTTTGGACCTTAAAACTCGTTTATGGGTGATTATAGAACATAATCTCAGTATTAAATTCATGAAAATCAGTAGCAAAAGGTGGGGTTAGGGCTTGAGATTATGAGACCTTTAAGGGTCGATTTGAGGGGTCAAACGAACTTCGATTTTGGTGTTCTTTATATGTACGGACTCTTGAGAGAACGAAGAACATTTTGGTACAACAATTTCTGAGTTTCAGGACGCGGGACCGGGGTTCGGGTTTTGACCGAATTCGGATTTTCGAGCTAAATTCGATATTTTTCAATTGGAATTTATTCCTTGAGAATAATTTGATGATAAAAATCTGAACTTGGTAGATTTGGAGCATCCGGAAGTTGATTCGAAAGGCAAACACATTGCGAATTAATTTCGGGCTAGTTTGAGGTAAGTAATGTCTTTAAATCCTGTCCTGAGGGTATGAAACCCCGGACTATGCACCCTTTCACGGGTTTTGAAATGCAAAGGTTGAAACGTTGGAGATATATTCCTTAATTAGGCGACTATTGAGTTGCAAAACAACTTTCTAAAGCTTATTTCCAATAGTACTATACATACTTGATATGATTTGGGCTGTAAGCCATGTTTGGGGCCTAGTGCCGACTTGTTTACCCCTTGGGGGTTGTGTTTACTATATTTTCCTTACTTATATGTTATGACTTTACACTCAGTATTTTTCTGATAAATTGTTTTGACACTCGGAGTATTTTGATACTATTTATTGAAAAATGAAACACTGTTTTGGGTCGAGAACCCGGTATGTTTAAGGCCTAAGGGCAAATTGAGAGTGTCTGACTGAGTGAGGCTTTCAAGCCTATATTGTGAGGAGGCTTTCAGGCCTTATATGAGGGAGGCTTTCAGGCCTATATTGTGAGGAGGCCTTTAGGCCTTATATGAGGGAGGCTTTCAGGCCTATATTGTGAGGAGGCTTTCAGGACTTATACGAGGGAGGCTTTCAGGCTTATATTGTGAGGAGGCTTTCAGGCCTTATGTTGTTATAGCGCTTGGGCTGTAGGAGCCCCTCCGGAGTCTGTACGCACCCCCCTAGTGAGCGCAAGTACCTATTGAGTGATGATTATTGCCCGCGGGGCTGATACTGAGTGATGATTATTGCCCGCGGGGCTGTTACTGAGTGATTGTAAGAATGCCTGATAAAGAAATTGTTACGAGAAATGATTATGGCCCGATGGGCAGTTTTACGAAGATTTTTACTGAGTTTTCGAAGTATGATTCACTTCGTTTTCAAACTGGTTTTTACTGAGAATGTTACTGAGATATACTGATATTACACTGGTTTCAAAGGATTTCTAGAAACTGATTTTTGAACTCATGTATTTGATGAATACTATCTGATGACTTGGTGTTTTACTGGCTTTTGTGAATTGGTGTATATGTACTGTGTGTTTTATAATTCTTAGACTGTGATTTATTTTCATTACTACTGAGTTGGCGTACTCATAAAGACTCCCTGTGCCTCTGTGCACAGATCCAGGTACCGATTTGGAGAAGTAGCTGCCTTGTTCTTTAGCGGCAGTTCACGGGATTTTGAGGTAGCTGTCCAGCGTCCACAACTTCTCCATTTTCCTTCCTTATTTAGTTTTAGCATTTGATTAAGAGACATATATTATAGTTTTAGTAGAGTTATATTTATTTATTCTAAGATGCTCATGACTATTGACTCCAGTCTTAGGAGGTTTAGGTTTTGTGTAGACTATTATTGGGACGCTAAGACTAAATTACACTATTCTATGCTTGGTTGCATGCTTATTATTAAATTGTGAACTCTCATAATTGAACAAATGCGTAGTAAAGCGATGGTTGTCTAGCCTAGTTCCACAATAGGCGCCATCACAACCTATTAGGATTTGGGGTCATGACACTCGGGTTTATGCAAAAATATTTGTTAGGGGAAAGGTGGTAATGATTGAAATCGGGTGGCACTAGAGATAGGGTCTAAGATTTTGTGAAGCTATGACCAATGCTAGAACCTATTTCTCGAGGTGTGGGGAGACCGTCTCGGCATCGATGAGTGTTTTGCTAATGTAATAGATGGGAGATTGCGTACATTTGCTTTCTCGTATCAGGACTGCACTTACTTCTACTTCGGAGATGGCCAGATAAATGAGAAGGTGTTCCCCGGGTTTGGTTTTGAAAGTAGAGACGGTGATGAAGGATATGCCTTCAGTCCTCATAGAGCTTGCAAGCACTCGGATGTCCATTCGAGGCCGTTGTCCTTTTTGAGTACGCCAGATTTTTTTTGACATCTATCAACGACCGCGAGATGAATCTCTATAGGGAGGCGATTCGACCAGTCAACGTTTAGACTTGCTTCTTGGTAGTTAAGAGTTCCGGTATCCCTTCGATAACTTTTATTTGGTCTGGGTTGACCTCGATTCCCTGTATGGAAACTAGAAAGCCGGGGAACTTTACAGAGGCCACGCCAACCGCGCATTTCTCTGGGTTTAGTTTCATTTTGTACCATCTTATTATGTCGAAAGCTTCCTTTAAATGGTCGATATGGTCCTCTGTCTTTACGGACTTGACCAGCATGTCGTCTATATATACTTTCATGGTCTTGACGAGATGGTCTTTGAACATCCTCGTGACCAATCTTTGATATGTAGCTCCTGCGTTCTTCTGCCCAAATGACATGACCCTATAGCAATATGTTCCTTGGTGGGTGATGAACGTAGTTTTCTCCTGGTTCTCTTCTTCCATAAGTATCTGGTTATAGTCTGAGTACGCGTCCAAGAAACTCAGCAACTCATTTCTGGCCGTTGCATCGATGAGTTGGTCGATGTGTGGTAACAGGAATGAATCCTTACGACATGCTTTGTTCAAGTCCGTGAAATCCACGCACATCCTCCATTTCCCATTTTACCTTTTGACCATCACTACAGTGGTGATCCGTTTGGGGTACTTTGATTCCCCGATGGAGCCATTTTCCAAGAGTTTCTCCACCTCCTCGCGAACATCATCATTGATGGCGAGATTGAATTTACATCTGACCTGCCTTACTGGGGATGCTCGGCATCATTGACGTTCAATTTGTGTGTGGAGATCACCCTGGGGATGCCCGACATATCCGCATGGGTGAACGTAAACAAATCTACATTAGTTATTAAGAATTGACGGAATTTACTTGGTTCTTGGAGTTTGCAGTGGAAGTAGGTTCTTTTTCTACAATAATTGAGGTCTACTTGAACGGGGTCGAGGTCTTTTATGGTCGAGTCCGCGGCTTCGTCCATTTCGGGATCCATGATCACGTCCATGGTCTCTTTTTGAGTCGACCTCGGCCTTATTGGTTGCTATGCCTCTTTTTCCTTGTCTTTTTTCTGTTGGGTTGTCATGCCGTCCAAGGAAATGCGGTAGAATTCTCGGGATGTGCTATGTTCTCCGTGTATGTTGAATATTCCCCCAGGTGTTGGAAGTTTGATTACTTGTTATAGGCTGGAGGGGCTGGTTCTCATGGGATGTATCCATGGTCGTCCCACTTTGGCGTTATACGTGGCGACCTGGTTCATGATATGAAATGTCGTCTCCAGCTTCATGCCGCCGACCATGAGGGGGAGTGTAATTTCTGCCGATGTCTGCTCAAATGCATTATTAATACAAGTTAGCGTGATACAGAGCGGCACTATCTTGTCCTCGAGTCTCATTTGGGTGAGGACTCAGGAATGGATACTGCACGCTCCACTTCCATCGTCCACCATGATACGTCTGACATTAGTATCTAAAATACGTAAAGTAATGACAAGGGAATCATTATGAGTTAAAGTCAAACCGTCGGTATTTGACTCGTCGAAGATGATACTTTCTCCGAGTCCGTTGTACCATTCGCGGGTGATAGATCACTTGAGCTTGTGAGTGGTGGTGAATTTAACGACGTTGATAGAGGCATCATCGCTGCTGGTAATGATCATATTGATAGTACGAGCTGGTGATGGCAGCTTCGATGGACCTTGGTGTTCATGTCCTCTGGCGAAGTTGTTTCTCCCTTGTCGCTTAGCAGCTCATTGAGGTGTCCCTGCCGCAACATGCTCACAACTTCTTTCCTAAGGGCGATGCAATCTTCTTCTTTGTGCCTCGTTCTTGGTGGAACTCACAAAGGGCGTCGGATTTTCTGGTGCTCGGATTGGACCTCATCTTTGGCGGCCATTTTACCTTCGTTCCGAGTTTCTCTAGAGCATAGACTATTTCTGTAGGTGATACACAAGTATTGTGAGAAAATAATAAGGTGGCATACCTCTCTCGTTCCGGTGAGTCCTTATCCTTGGCCTGGATGGGTTTTCCTCGTAGCGGAGGGGAGGCGGGTCGTGGGCCCTGACATATGGCCGGTGTCGTTCTATGTTGTGTCATGTGGTCGGGTGATCCCTCCTGATGTTGTCTCTTCGTTCTTTTTTGGACTCGGCTTGTACCGAGATGAGCCGATGGGTTGGTCCGTTGAGGTCGTCCTCATCTGCTCGGACTTCAGCACAGTAAGCATAATGAATCTCGTCTCAAGTGGTTGGAGGGTATTTCATTAATAGGCTCAACAATTTTCGAGTTGCCCTCGAACAATCTCTACTCAACCCATTTTAAATGGTCGCGACCATCATCCTCTCAGACATGTTCGGTAGAGTCATCCTTACCTGGTTGAATCAGGCAAGGAAGTCGCTCAGTCCTTCTCCCAAGGACTTCTTGATGGCGAATATATCATTTACCCTTGTTTCAGCTTTCTTGGCTCTGTCATGTGCCGTTACGAATTTATCAGCCATTTCCTCTGAAGTTTCTACGGAGGGACAATGAAGGAAATTCAAACATATACAAGGTTGAAAACAAATCGAGTATGAACAACATATTATGATGGATGATAAAATAGATTTATGTGAACGAAATTTTTTATAAGCAAAGTCAAAAGCGAATCATAATGGAGCAATAATAATCAAACAACTATAGGAGCAATGTGGGAGGTGAATTTTCATTGGTGACTATTGAAAGTTATAACTTAAGGCTAATACTCCTTAAAAAACTATTGATGAAGCCTCTGGAATAGTGGCTTCTTTTATAAAACTATTTTGCTTCATCTAATTCAAATTAGGGATCGATTTGTACAATAAAATTGTGTATAAGTTCAAATATATATTAAAAAATGAGTTATAAGTGCACAACCAACTTTGTTTGTAATTTCTTCTCATTCTTTTTCAATTCAATGACCGACTTCATTTGTAGTTTCCTACTTATTCCTTTTATTTTTTTTTACTAAAATAATAAAATTATAAATTCTTAGTCGGCTATAATTCCATAACATAAATGAGGACTCCTAAATCTATAGCAATCGATGACAACGATTTTCAGCACAAAATAATAACACACAAACGATTTAATCAGTAATTATTCAATAATTTTGAGTTTTCAGATTCAAAACTTGAACTCAAGAATCAACAATAGAGGAACCTCTGTTGGTATTTTCCAGTCTCTTGGTTGTGCCAAATATCTATGTATACGGTCAAAACCAGACTCATTTATTGCATGACAAACCGGGGCTCAAACGTGGTAGGTTAAAGATCAACCCCGAATTATATCAAACTAAGGTACAAAGTTAGAGCATGCTTCTTCGATACCACGTAGCTCCGGGACCGACTCCAACTCTGACAAAGATCAAGAAAATATTATCGGACCAAATAACGGAAGACCGAAATATACGTAATCGGTCGGATATCACGGCGGGAATCTTGGCACGTATCAACGAGTGACCGAATAATTTGCAAATCATGAGATTTCTTACCTTTTGTAGAGTTGTATCTAAAGTAGGACTCCCCTACTATATAAATGGGGTTTGATTACTTGTAATACACATTGTAACACGCATCCAAAAGCAATGCCTTGTTATTTCTAGTTCTTATTATCTTGTTATCCTGTTCTATCACCGATTGAGGCATTTCTTGACTCGAGGGTGACTAACCTTCGAGGCTAAGATTGTTCAATTTGTGTGGTTATCAATTCTTTTCCTATCATTAACTTCAGTACTAATCTATTTTCTCAATTTGTATCAAGCTATATCACGTATCCTTAAAACCGCATAAATTTAATTGTATCCAATTTAGAGGGTAAATAGTTTGGCGCCCACCGTGGGTCTAAGGATAATAGTGGTTAGTTGATACGAATTTCCATAACTCACACTATTTTTCGAATGTTCTTTGAAGTGTCTTTGATTTCAAGCTTAAACTCAAAATGTCAAACTCACAACTAGCACCTCTACCTACTGACTGTGAGTTTGGTCACCACAGTGAAAACAATAACATAGCGCCCGGTAATGAGGTACCGCCCGTTGATCCTATCGGAATTCCAATTGCGGACCTGTTGGAAGCTAATCCGCATGTGGCTATCAACACAAGCCTCCCTACTGACCCCGAGAATAACATCTGTGGTGGAGCCCGGTCAACGACACAGAATACTCAAAAAAATGAAGAAGACAGGGCCAATCTATGAATGATCTTCGAAATATTGCAGGCTTAACATGCGGCAATAGCTGAGTTACAAAACCAGAGCCGCGTACCGAGAAGGATCGAGCCTGACCCATCTCGTGAGATCACTCACAAGGAGGAACCAATCACGGAAAGGTTGAATGGGAACGAGTCGGGTAACAACCCCGAAATCATGAAAATGCACGAGGAGCTGACAAAATGAATAGAATGAGGGGAAAATAAAATCAGAGCAAACGACAAAAAGGTGAAAACCTAAAATTCTAGGGTCAACCAGATACTGGGGACGCCTCGAATATTGAAAGGCTTAGATTCCAAGAAGTTTGTGCAGAAGCCTTCTTTTTGAGCGCGGCTCCGAAGCCGATTCCTAAAAAAATTTTGCATGCCCGATATTCTTAAGTAAAACGAAATGACTGATCAAAACGAGCACGTCACTTCGTACACATGCGCCATCAAAGGAAACGACTTGGAAGATGATGAGATCGATTCTGTCTTACTGAAGAAATTCGGAGAAACCTTGTCAAAGGGAGCCATGATATGGTATCACAACTTACCCCCTAATTCTATTGACTTATTTGCTATGCCTGTAGACACTTTTATGAAAGCAGACGCTGGGGCTATCAAGGTCGAAACCAGGAAATCAGACCTCTTCAAAGTGAGACAAAAAGACAATGAAATGCTCAAAGAGTTCGTATATCAATTTCAAATAGAACGGATTGACCTTCCACCAGTCGCTGATGATTGGGCCGTTCAAGATTTTATCCAAGGACTCAATGTTCGAACAGTGGCTTCACAATAATTGAAGCAAAATTTGATATAATATCCGATTGTCACTTGGCCTGATGTGCATAACCTATATCAATTGAAGATCGGACTCAAAGATAATCAACTGGGGGCTCCTTCCAGGTTCGTTTATCCTATTAGACCTGTCGTTAGAGTTAAGAGAGATATCGATCATGAACCAAGGTCGAACAGGGATCGGTATCGACCATACAATGGGTCCAAGCGGAGCTCTATATTAGATGAAAGAAGAAACGACCAAGGCCAGGACAACTGGGGACTCATGAGCAAGAATGGTTTCAACATGCCTATCGTACCCAACAAAGCACCGAGGTTGTCAGAATACAACTTTAACGTAGATGCCGCTGGCATTGTATCAGCTATCGGACACATCAAAGATACCAAATGGCTCGACCTATACAATCTGATCAAGCCCAAAGGGACCCAAACCAAATGTGCAAATATCATGGCACTCACGGCCACATAACAGAAGATTGCCGACAATTAAGGGAGGAAGTAGTCCGATTATTCAACAACGGACATCTTCAAGAATTCTTGAGCGACCGAGCCAAGAATCATTTTAGAAATAGGGACTCAAATAAACAAACCGAGCAAGAAAATACTCAACACTTCATTCATATGATCATCGGAGGGGTCGGTGTTTCTCAAGGTCTGATAGTAAAGCGCACCAAAGTGTCCATCACGAGGGAGAAGCAGACTCGAGATTACATACTAGAAGGAACTTTGTAGCCTTACAGGACCAACTCGGCTTATAGGACCAAATCATGCCTGTAGCCCGAGTGCTAAACGTATTCAACATGACTTGCGAAACTACTAAGGGAGAAATAACATTACCAGTATGTTGATACCCAATTTTTCCCAAAAAATATTTTAAATTGCACATATATCTTCAAAATCATGCATTAATAACAACTGGTATTTTTCCATAATTTTCCTAAATTTTTACTAATTTATTCAGCATTTTTATTTCCAATTAATAATTATAAAATTGCATCACAAAGGATTTCAAAAGCATTTTTGATTGTATTTATTGTTTATGGTCTTATTAAGGCCAAATTATTTCATAATTAGCCAAATTGGCACCTTTTGGCTATAATTGCAATAACTTTGCAATTATAGCCTAATCATGTGATTTATACTATTTTCATTTAGAAATTAACTATTTGTATTTTTAAATACTAAGTAATCATTTTAAATTATTTGTTCTACGCATGAAATTCATTTCATACAATTATTAGCTATTTCATAAATTATTTTAATTAATTTACATTGGGTATTTAACAAGTAGACACTTTCATTTCAATTATGGCCTAATTACATAAGACCCCAACCCAATTAAAAATGGCCCAAATACCCCAGGCCCAATACCTTATCTACCCGACCAAATCACTCGTCCAATCTGGACCGTTGTTCAGTTTTAATCAACGGTCCAGATCCCCCCTTTCCTAATTTAACCCTAATGACCTACCCCCTCCCCTCTCATTTTTCTCCTTCACTCGGCCGTTACACATCTCTCTCACCTCTCAAATGCTCTCTGCTAAAACCAGAAGGTGGTTCAACTCACCCCATGGTCTTTCATGTCATTCTCAGGCCGATCTTGGTCTTTCCGAGTAAGATTCTACCATTTCCGGTTAGAACTTGTGGTTTCTAGGCCGATTCTCTTTCTCTTTGGGTTATCTCTTGGAAACCCTAACTATTAGCTCTTGACTCCTTATATCTATGATTGATCTGGGTATATTCTGAGCTATTTTGTTGTTTCCTTAAAGATTTTCAGATTTTCTCTAAAATGACTCTTCGTTTTCAAACTAGGGTTTCCTAATCCCTTTTCAAAAATGACTTTTCTTCTTGATTTTAGTATTATTCTGTGATTTTCACTATGTTTAAACGTTTATTTAAGTTTTATCCTTTTATCTGAGTTATTCTGTTGAAAACCCTAAAATTCTTAGTTTCTGAGTTTGTCTTTGATAACATGTTCAACTAATCTGTATGTTTCTCATGAACATTCTGCGATTTTGTAATTTTTACCCTATGTTTGCTTGTTAGGGTTTCTGATTTTGATTATTCCTGCCAATTATGTGTTTATTCCCATAGATTTAAGCTAGGTTCTGATTTTCTGTGATTTGTTCCTTATTTTGCTCATTAGTATTTCTGATTCTTTTATGTCTATTCTGTTAATTCCTTCAATCATTTACTATGTGCTAATTTGAATCCCTGATTCATGTGATTCTTTTACCCTATTTTCCTTACTCTTGCTTATATTATGTTTGCTCCGTTCAGTTGTGATACTTTCCTTTTGTTAATATTACCTTCTAATGGAATCCCTGATTCCCTGTGATTGGTATCCTCTGTTCTCGACTGATTTCAACCTCCAAAATATTCTCTTGCCTTATCTTATGGTTGATTATGGTGTCAAATTGATTTCTTAAGTATTTTCCTTAATTAGAATCTGCTGAACCTAGTCTTTATTACATGTTGTGTACTTGTACTATGCTGAAACTATTTCCTTATGTTCTATACCCGGCCTTATATGATTTCCTTCCTTATTTAGTACATGTCTATTACCGTTTGAAATTTGACTCATTAATTAAAGGAACTACTTGTACTGATTTGATCCTAATTGGTACATATTTCTATAATCACTGCTGAACTTTGATTTTTACCTTATTTCTACCTGTTTTAAAAATATAAGTACCCTACTCTTTCATTATCACAAGACATGAACACATTGTTCAAAACTCTCTCTTACAAAAAAAACTCTCTTCTGCTCTCCTTTCTCTGGTTACTTTCTCCTATTCTAAGTCAGCTGGCTGTAAGCCAAGGCTGATTACTATACTCTTTGGTTCTTCCTTCTATGTTTACTAGCTTCTATACTGGTATGTCCTGATTTTAATTTAAGTCTCAAAAGCGACATGCTTCTTAAACTACTTCAATTCATTCTATTTCTAGTCTGCTTTTACTTATGGTTCTGCTGTGAAATTTGTACTTGACCTAGTTACATTATTATTCACTCAACATATTATGTACTCCCCTCCCTTAGACTCAACATGCTTATGAATGTTACCCCCCTTTCTAGTATACCTCAATATGATTCTGCTTCACTTATGTTCCTCTAATTACTGGCATGAACTTTTCTGTGGAAAAACAATTTGTACGTTATGTTATATAATTCTGTGTAATCCTGAAGTTTATGATATATCCTTAATCCCTTGATACCCCTAGCATATTGCTGATTCTGTACTTGAGTATTCCTGTAACTATGTGTCCCTAATTCCCCATTACCCCTGTTTGGTGTTGCTGAACCTGATTTGGTTATGTGTTCTTTGGCTGTGTATGAACTTGTTTTGGGTGCTGTGTCTGGACTGTTGCTTATTACTCTACTCTCTTTTCAAAAAGCTGTCCTACTAAAATAACTCTCTTATTTTACAAGACTATTTTGAACAAGTCTCTCTTCAAACTGTTTTCTTACTCAATCTTTTCAAAACTATATCAAACACTCTCACTCTACTCTTTGACCTTTAAGTTATGCCCCTCTAATGTGTGAATGCTTAGGGATCCCTCTAAACTCTGATGCATTAGAGTTGGATCTTCCATACTGCACTTACTCAACCATGGTCATGAAATGTGGGTGTGAGCACTGCCTGGGATCCCTTGAGGTCCTTAGGGAACTCTGACACACCCGGATTATGTGAAAGGCTGTGAAACACCATTTGGCATCTGAGATTCTGAAAGCTGGGCCTATTTGTAGGATCCCTATAGTGTACCTTCTTATTATTCCTTATCTACTTATGTAATTCATTCAATACTGGTTTGTAATAATTTATTGTAAACTAATATTAGGGATGGATAGTGAATAAGGGGAAGGGTAGCTATACATGTTATAGATATCAAAGGGTAGAAACCATGCTTTTAGGTTTACATTTTCCTCTATGCGCACTAGAATCCATGTTTAGGACCAATATATGCCAAGCATACCATGCATTAGATACTATGCTTTAGTTTTCATGTATACTATTTCAGCATCACGTTTGACATTGTCTATCACTTAGAAATCCTGTCTCTAGGATAAATGACAACATCCATATAAAATGCTACTCATGCAATCATGTCTAATAAAATACTATAACCTTGTGTGCATTTAGAGATCCTGCTTTAGGAAATGTTTCAATCGTGTTGTGCATTTAGAAATCCTGCTCTAGGAATTCCGTATATAAATCATTCTGTACCTTATATGTGCATATTAGATGCCATGTTAAGGATCCTATTCGTACTCGCTCAATTACACCTAGTTAAACTACTGATACATGAAAAGATATAAAACAATCTTACCTTGTTCTTTAACAAACTGGTAATAATCTTGTATCTCTTAAACACCTCGAACAACATGCCTTAGGCAAAATAGTTCCTACACTATTTTTCATAATTCTGGTAACAATTGGGCATTATCCCCACGCCTAGGCAAGCCTTAGGTAACCATTTCTTATAAAACTAAAAACTGCCTCTTTGTGTTTGCTGCTTAATGCTTAACAAGCCTAAAATCAGTAGGCAAATTGATTAGGGTCCGCTTCAGAGTTTAAAATATAAAAGTTGCATACCTCTTGTGTTCTGATTCTCACCTAGACATCATGTCCTAGGATCCTGTTTAATAATATTGCCCTTATTTTTGTTTGAGTCGTGTTGTTTACATGCACTATATGTGGAGGTGAACCTGAGCCTCTTATTTGCTCTTTCCTGTGTTATTTGCTGAAGTCCTATGTGTTATTTCTTGTCGCCGTAGTATTTTCTCCTTTAAACCTTAGGGGCCTGTTTAGAACTGCCTATAGGTAGAGGTCCTAAATTCCTCCAGGGCCATTAAGAAGGGACGAGTAACAACACGCATAAAGGTCGCTAAATAACACTCACTTAATAACCACTAATGGGTGAGGAAGGGTAGATATGGATATGATGACCGGTGCGCTAATGCCACGTGTATCCCCTCTTTGACGAGTGATTACCGGGCATTGTACTGATGTGATCCTATAGGATAAACAACCTAGGACTCCCCTATCCTTTCATGTATGTGCTTAGATTTTAAACTTTACGCATATGTGCTTAGACTATAAACCTTTCAAAAACCTTATATACATACTTGGACTTTAATTCTTTTCAAAACTTTATTACACATGTGTGCCTAGACTGCAAATCTTTCCAAACCCTTTACTTGTTTAAGTTTTAATTGCTTATTTGCTACTTGTGTAAATTCACAAAGTCGTTTGGCCGGGAACCACAATTGTGGACTTTGAGGGGTGCCTAACACCTTCCCCTTAGAGTAATTTCAAACCCTTACCCAATCTCTGGTTATCCAAATCTGTGTTTGTAAATGACCCTTAGTAGGTGCCCTAACGCACCTTAATTCGTTAGGTAACGATTCTTCAATTCCTTGTATACCCCTTTCCCAAAAGGAAACGAGTTTTCCCCATAATGTCAAAGACCCTGACCGGTCCGAAAGGGGAGGAAAAAGGGGGGCGCGACAGCATGGCGACTCTGCTGGGGATTTTAGGCTTTTACCATTTTCAATTTACTTTGTGAATTTGTACCTTTACTTTGTTGATATTTTCACCCTTTCCCTTTCCCCCTTATGTGCAATTAATTGTTTATTTCTTTCAACTATTTAATCCTTTTCAAAAGCAAAACTGACTTGTTTCTTTGTTTTCCCTTGTAACCGCTTTAAATTATAACTGTTGCATTTACCGCTTTCATAACGTGCAAATACATGACAACATGCCTTTATTGCTTATTTATTGTTGTATAATCATGCTCAATATCATATTCCACTCGTTCCTATACAAATCCTATAGCAACGCCTGATGAGTGGTTGCGATCTTCCTATTTTATCACCCCTAAATTCAGAAAGGCTTATTTGCGGTAAAACTAGTCGATCAACGGTACAATCGACAGTTCCATGCCTTCCCCCTTGAGTTGTCCACTCAAGGGTACCAGTCTAAAACCCCATAGAAACCTTACTCTGTTATACTGTGCATGCATCATGGTCAAACCTAGTCGGGTTAATGTGTCGTCCGCACAATAAACCTTTAAGACAACCTTATCCAGAAGTCCATCGGGTTTTTCATAATCCCAACGGACGCAATCACGTCCTGTGCATTTATTTGGAGAATTAAATTCCTGTATGCTAATCATAAGCATATAAATGGTCGAGTCTGGCGGGGGTAAATGCCTAACCATTTTTTCTTGTAGAAATATGAGGCACGAAGTCCCTAGATTCCGCATGGTCAGCAATATCCACCCAAAACTCCTGAACTGGTGGGAGGATCTTCACTCCAGTGACAAGAAATATGTCCAGAAATACCTGGGTAATCTACCATCCCTCCTAGACATCCAACCCAACAACATGTTGATCGAGGCTGCCACTTTATTCTGGGATAGTGAAAGAGACGTCTTCCGCTTTGGAAACATTGAGATGACACCACTGCTAGAAGAGATAGGAGGACTGGTTGGGTTAGTATGGGAAACCCCTGGGTTATTAGTGCCCGAGAACCGCACAAGAAAGGGCTTTTTGAAAATGATGGGTCTGAAGAAGAACGCTAAATTAGAGTGCCTAAAACAGTCATACATACCCTTCGAGTACTTGTATGAAAGGTACGGTCACAACAAATCGTACCGTACTCACCATGACGAATTTGCCATTACATCTCTGGGACATATTCACCCGTAGGGTATTTGTCTTCATTGTTTTCTTTTTGGGGTTGATCGTGTTTCTGACAAAGAAAGAAAGGATTCACACTAGGCTAGCTATGGTAACTAAGACTTTAATGGAGGGAATTGACGGGAAAGCCTTCAACATCGTCCTTATGATCATCTCATACATTTACCGAGCCCTGGAACATTTTCAAAGAGGATCAAAGCATTTTGAAGGCTGCAACCTGTTACTACAACTGTGGCTCTTAGAACATTTCCAAAAGGGCCAATACCACCAAAAATTTCCGCGAAGGGCTTGGAATGATCACATTGCTTTCTATCACCCCAAGCGGATGACATATATTCCAGATAGGTTCGCTCATCCAGAGGCCGCAATAGAATGGGTAGAGTTCTTTGATAACCTAACTGAAGAGCAGGTACAATGGATGTTCGAGTGGTTCCCAAAGGACGTGCTCATCATCAGGTCCAGGGATGCACCACATTTAGTGCTGATTGGGTTGAGGGGGATATACCCTTATGTTCCTATCCGAGCCATGAGACAAGCAGGCCGAAAGCAAGTCGTGCCAAGGGTCGACAAGATGAGCCATTTCCGAGCTGATTTCCAGGACGATGATATTCCCTACAAATGCCAAGCCCAACATCTGTGGCACTGCAAGATCATTTTGGAAAAAGATACTATTGAACCAGACATGTACCATGCTGGGTGCGCACTTCTTTATCCGTCATGGTTGGAAGACGACCTGCATGGGCCGGTGAGGCCATGAATCAACCGAGGTCACATAATCATAGACGAAAGTGCCGAGACTCAGGTCAAGTACAACCGGCTGCGCAAAAGATACATGACTCCGAAAATGAGCATAATGTTGATCGAGGAATTGAGGGACATGGCTATTCGTTCCAACAAGAAACTGGAGTACTTGGAGCGAGGCATAGTGGAGCTAGAAGGTAAGATCATCAAGAGAGTTGAAGATTGTCAGAAAGCCGAGGGAAATGAAGAAGGACACCTAGCCAGAGCCTACCTGCTGCTGGGGCTGCGCGAGCTAGGGAACCTGTTCAATGTGATCAAGGATACCGAATCTGGGGATGGCCCTTCTGGGACCAAGTAGTCTAGGTTTCCTTTTTCATTGCTTTTATCAATGTAATAAGGCCAAGTGCCATTAGTGACTTTATTTCTTGCTAATTTTAGTGTCGTTTTGGGTTCGTCTATTCTACATTAATGAAATGAGGCATTTTGGCATACAAGTTCTCCAAATCAATTTGTCGCTAGGCCTACCTCGGGCACAACGAGGCTCCCAAATTAGGACGCGCTTCATATTCCAGCACTGTGTGTTTAAATACTGCAATACTTTTCATAATCCTCACTGACTTGGCTATCTTTTTGTTTTATTTTACTTTCTTTTGATTATTCGCCTCCCCAAGTTTGGTTCATGCATTCTGGCATCATCATCATACTATACAAGATCCAGGGGCCTCCGCCTAGTCCACCCAAGGAAAAAGCAAAGGCAAAGGCAAAATGGAATATTCAAGCAACATCAGGAAAGAAAACACAATGCTGGTTGAATGAACAGAGGATCCTGACAATCAGGGTACACAGGTTCAGAATGAGGCTATGACACAACTCGAGCAAAGGTTGTCGAAGCTCCAAGGGGAGCTTGAGCACGTCCGGAATTTGGTGAATTTATCTTTCTCACTAAGTGTCCCATACGTCACTCAGAATCCTATACCTCCTCAGAACACCCCAAACAAGCAAAATCCTCCCATAACTCATCATCATACAACTCCACCGAAAAATCAAACTATCCCACCACAACACCAGCACAACACTTGCCACGCTCCGAGAAATACCCTCCTGATTATCCCTGAACCACAAAAATCCACAAATGACCACCTTTATACCCAGGCACCAGGCCATCACAATGACCCCATCTACGTGGAGACTCTGCCACACTCCACCCAACCCATTTCATACACACCTGATTCCAGTGAAAAGGATTTGCTTATTAAGAATTTAGCTGAAGAACTTAAGAAGCTGACTAGCCGAGTTCAAGGTGTTGAAGGTAGTAGGGGAGTTGAAGGGTTGAACTATGAAGATCTCTGCATACATCCCGATGTTGAACTATCGGAGGGTTACAAACCTCCTAAGTTCGAGATGTTCGACAGTACAGGTGATCCTAGGGTCCATCGAAGGACCTACTGTGATAAATTGGTTGGAGTAGGAAGAGATGAAAAGATTCGCATGAAGTTGTTTATGAGGAGCCTAACAGGGGATTCTCTATCTTGGTACATCAGCCAAGACCCTAAGAAGTGGTCAAACTAACATGGCATCAGACTTCATGGATCGATTCAGGTTCAATACGGAGAATGCACCAGACGTGTTCTACATGCAGAACCTCAAGAAGAAGCCCACTGAAACTTTTTGCGAGTATGCTAATCGCTAGAGATCTGAAATAGCTAAGGTCAGGCCCGCCCTAGACGAAGAACAGACAAAAAAATTCTTTGTCCGAGCACAAGACCCACAATATTATGAGCGGTTGATGGTAATTGAGAACCACAAATTCTCTGACATTATCAAGTTGGGTGAGATAATTGAGGAAGGGATCAAAAGCAGAATGGTTACCAATTTTGAAGCGTTGCAGGCTACGAACAAGGCCCTGCAATCTGGTGGTGTGTCTAAGAAAAGAGATGTGGGAGCCGTAACGGTTGCACAGAGGAAAAAATCCCCACTAAAATATCAAGCCTACCAAACACCCCCGCTCACATATTAGCCAGCACCTTCACCAACATACCAAGCACCCCCGCCCACATACCAGTCAGCACCTCCACCACCTACTTATCAGCCACAATCTCCCAGATATTCCCAACCAGCTCCTGTTTACCATACCTACAACTCTCAACTATCTCACTACCAATCACCCCCTTCTCGCCAAAATTTCCCGAGACCTCGACCCAACTTTGATCGCAGGACTCCTAAACAATACACTGCCATTGCTGAGCCTATTGACCAGCTGATGACAGACTGAAAGCTGCTGGTTATGTCACTCCTATCCCTGTTGTGACCCTTGAGAATCCCTCTCAATGGGTTAATCCAAATAAGACCTGTGCATACCATTTCAGCATGAAGGGACACACAATTGATGAATGCAGATCATTGAAAGATAAGATACAGTCTCTAATTGATAATAAGGTCATTCTAGCAAAGGAATCTACTCCCAATGTCCGCAACAACCCATTCCCAGACCATAAGGGTGGAGGCGTCAACATGATTGAAATAGAAGAAGATTGGGACCCATAGGGGTCGATCGGGTTGATCATAGAAGGTGATGATAGAAAGAAGCCAGCAGTCATCCTTAATCCCATCATAGTACAGATTCAGCCATCCGGAGATGTTGAGGTAACTGCGTCAGTCCCGTTCGAGTTTGAAACAACACCACCTGCTGATGCACCTGCGCCATTCGAGGTTGAAGTTATGCCACCTACTATGTCACCTGTTCCATTCGAAGTGAAAGTAGCTGCACCAATCATAGTGGCAGTGTCAACCACGCTACCCTTTTACACTAACGCTGTACCATGGGATTATGTAGATGAGGCAAGAAGGAAAGGCAAAGTAAATATAGAAGAAGCTACTGCTGCATAGGGAATGACAAGGACCGGTAGGGTCTATACACCTGAACATTTGACAGAGTCCAGCAAACAAGCTTCCAACAGGACACCCATCATTGAGAGAGGCCCAAACGATCTTTGGAGGAAGGTGCATGCCAAAGAATACTCAGTCATCGACCAATTGAACAAAACCCCAGCCCAGATATCCATTCTGTCATTGCTACAGAATTCAGAGACACACATAAACGCTTTGATGAAAGTGCTGAACGAAGCATACGTGCCAAATAACATCACCAGTGGGTAAATGGCCAACATGGTAGGTTAAGTGTTAAAGAGTCATAAGATCACTTTCCTCGAGGACGAGCTACCGCTTGAAGGATTAAGTCACAACAAAGAACTGCACATCACTGTGCAATGCGAGGACTACTTCATCACCAGGATTCTGATCGACGGGGGATCCAACCTCAACATCTGTCTGTTGACAACACTCAAGAAAATGGGCAAGGGACTATACGAGATGAGAGAAGGGTCGATGAATGTGAAAGCTTTCGACGGTTCTCAGAGGTCCACCATCGGTGAGATCAGCCTTTGTCTGCAAATGGGACCTACGTGGTTCGAAGTTGAGTTTTAGGTGATAGACATATCGGCGTCCTACAACCTGCTATTAGGACGGACGTGGATACATGCCGCTGGGGCCGTGGCATCAACATTGCATTAGGTAGTAAAATTTGAATGGAACCACCAGTAGGTGATCATCCATGGAGACGGAAACAATCCTATCTATAGTCGCCAAACTATCCCGATGGTTGAAGGTAGAAGAAATCTGGGTGGAAAGACCTATCACCATATCGAACGGGTCAATGCAATAGACAAAGATAAGTGGTGGGATAGAAAGATAGCAAGCATGATGAACTGGAGAGGGTACGAGCCTGGCAAAGGGCTCGACAAGAATCTTCAAGGGATCTCCAAGCCAATACAGCTCAAGCGCTATGGCACCACTTTTGGGCTGGGATACAAATACACATGGAAAGAATACACGAACTGATCGTCACCATGGCGCGATCCTTACTATCCGTTGGAACAACCTATACCATATTTGGAGTAGACCTTCCAGTAGGCTGACATCATATGGGGGTCAGAGGAAGAAGAAGCATTGGCAGCCTTGAAGAATCTTTTCTTGGAAGATAATGATATGGACTATTGTGTCATTATTGAGGAGGAGGAGGAGGAAGTCCCTTCCATCCAAGCTGTGAGAAAGGGATCGTCCCTTCAGAGTTGGATCGTCAGACCATCCAGGGCCCGACGAGTCCCGGGGTAGCAAGGCTGAACGAGCATTATTTATTTCATTTCTGCTAATGATTTCCTTTTCGCATTATGTTTTTCAATAAAATCCCCGGTGTTCCCAAAATGTTTGTTTAAATTATCAAAATCACTTTTACGTTTCAACGAATCAGTATTTATTTATTATCGTTTTCTCTCATTATTTTATCTATACAATATCACTATTTCCTATCTTGATGAACCAATGGCTGTGACATGCAATGAGACAAGGCAACAAAAGGACATCGATTCAGAAGAAGAGGATGATATACCTGATGAAATTATCAAAGAAGTCGAGAATTTTGAGAACAGACCTAAGTCCAACCTGGACGAGACTGAGGTCGTCAACCTGGGAGATTCAGAAACCGTCAAAGAAACTCGCATCAGTATCCACTTATCACCGTCAGAGAAAGAGGAATACACACAGTTCTTGAAAGAGTATGAGGACATATTTGCATGGTCGTACGATGACATGAGTGGTCTAAGTACATCCATTGTGGCTCACAAGTTTCCAACCAATCCAATGTGTCCACCAGTAAAGCAAAATCTTAGAAAGTTCAAGTCTGACATGAGTTGGAAGATTAAGGAAGAAGTTACCAAGCAAATCAACGCAAAGGTTCTCAGGGTGGTTGAATATCCTACTTGGTTAGCCAACTTCGTGCTAGTGCCCAAGAAGGATGGAAAGGTTAGAGTTTGTGTCGACTACCGGGATCTCAACCGGGCCAGTCTGAAGGATGACTTCCCTCTTCCAAACATACACATCCTGATTGACAATTGTGCCAAGCATGAACTTCAGTCGTTCGTGGATTGTTTTTCCGGTTACCATCAGATTTGGATGGACGAAGAAGATGCTGAGAAAATGGCTTTCATTACGCCGTGAGGAGTTTACTGCTACAAGATGATGCCATTTGGTCCACCTACATGAGAGCTTTGACCACTATCTTCCACGACATGACACATAAGGAGATCGAGGTATATATGGATGATGTCATTATCAAGTCCAAGAAAGCTACCGACCAAATAGAAGAGTTCAGGAAGTTCTTCAATAGATTGCTGAATTACAACCTGAAACTAAACCCCGCAAAGTTTGCTCGGATTCATCGTCAGCCGCCGAGGAATAGAATTGGATCCATCAAAGGTCAAAGCCATCCAAGAATTACCACCGCCAAAGAACAAGAAAGATGTGATGAGTTTCCTGGGACGCCTTAACTACATCGGCCGGTTCATAGCCCAGTCCACATTCATATGTGAACCGATCTTCAAGATGCTGCAACCAAATGGACCGAGGACTATCAAAAGGCCTTTGACAGAATTAAGGAGTATTTATCAACACCACTAGTCCTGGTACCTCCAGAACCAGGTAGACCCTTGCTACTCTACCTCACAGTATTAGATGGAGCTTTCGACTGTGTTCTGGGGAAGCACGACGAGCCAGGAAGAAAGGAACATGCTATATATTATCTGAGTAAGAAGTTCACTCCGTACGAGGCCCGATATTCTCTACTGGAACGTACCTGTTGTGGTCTAACCTGGGTAGCAAAGAAGTTGAGGCATTACTTTTGTGCCTACACAACATATATCATATCAAGGATGGATCCTTTGAAATACATCTTTCAGAAGCCCATGCCCAATGGCAAGCTGGTCAAGTGGAAAATCCTGTTGAGTGAGTTCGACATTGTCTATGTGACTCAGAAAGCGGTCAAGGGACAAGTGTTGACAGACTATCTTGCTGAGAACCCCGTGGATGGAGAATACGAACCCCTGAAAATGTATTTTCCCGATGAAGAAGTGTCATTCATAGTAGAAGACATTGCAGAATCCTATGATGGTTGGAGGATGTTCTTCGATGGAGTGGAAAATTTCAAAGGAGTCGGCATTGGAGCTGTCCTGGTATCGGAAACTGGTCAACATTATCCGGTATATGCTAAACTCAGATTTCCCTACACCAACAATATGGCGGAATATTAAACCTGCATCTTAGGGCTCAACATAGCCATCGATATGAATATTCAAGAGCTGCTAGTAATTGGTGACTCGGATTTGCTAATACACAAGGTAAAATGAGAATGGGCTACTAAGAATTCCAAGATACTGCCGTATCTGCACCATGTGCAGGAATTGAGAAAGAGGTTCACAAAGACAGAATTTCGGCACGTCCCCAGAATTCAGAACGAGTTCGCCGATGCACTGGCCACTCTATCATCCATGATACAACATCCAGATAAGATCTTCATTGACCCTATTCCAGTGAAGATCCATAGCCAGCCGGCCTACTGTGCCATGTTGAAGAGGAAGCAGACGGAAAACCATGGTTCCACGACATCAAGGAGTATTTGTCAAAAGGAGGGTACCCAGAGCTTGCAAATCATACTCAGAAATGCACGCTCCGGAGATTGTCCAACAGTTTCTTTCATAGCAGAGGAATCCTGTACAGGAGGACTCCCGATTTGGGATTATTGAGATGTGTCTATGCAAAGGAAGCCTCCAAGCTAGTTGAAGAGATACATGCTGGGACCTGTGGCCCACATATGAATGGTTTTGTCTTGGCCAAGAAGATACTCAGAGTCGGTTACTTCTGGATGACCATGGAAACTGATTGTATCCAGTATTTCCGGAAATGCTACCGATGTCAGGTACATGTAGATATGATAAAGGTACCCCCAAATGAGCTCAATGCAACAAGCTCGCCTTGGCCATTCGTCGCCTGGGGAATGGACGTTATTGGACCGATCGAGCCTACCGCCTCAAATGGACACGGGTTTATCTTGTAGCAATTGATTATTTCACTAAGTGGGTCGAAGCAGCATCTTACAAAGCAGTGACCAAGAAAGTCGTGGCAGACTTTGTCTGCGGTCGTATTGTTTGTCGGTTCGGGGTTCCGGAGTCAATCATCACCGACAATGGCTCCAATCTCAACAGTGACCTGATGAAAGCTATGTGAGAAACTTTCAAGATCAAGCACAAGAATTCCCCAGCCTATAGACCTCAGATGAATGGAGCTGTAGAAGCCGCCAACAAGAACATCAAGAAGATATTGAGGAAGATGATAGAAAAGCACAAACAGTGGCACGAGAAGTTGACACATTAATTAGATATAATTCAATATTTTTAATAAAGTTATCACTTACAACTAATTCTAATTTAACCAGAATAACAATATAATTAATTTTTATATGGACTTAGATATCTTAGTGTAACTATATATTAAAATTATATAAAGTTAATACAAAATTGTTGCAATTTAAAATTGCAAAACTTATTATTTCATATAAAAAATTATAATTAGTGATGAAACCATAAATTCATTGTAAATCCATAATTATGTAGCTACGAAATATCTATTTTTCATTAAGATTTTTATTATTTTCTTGTAGTGTCAAATATATTTCTTGTATATTAATATGAACACTTTATATTTATATATATATATATATATATATATATATATATATATATAAATTATTAAACACCATATACATAAATATCCTACAACAATAAAAGTCCTCAATATGAATACTTTTTTGAAATAAAAAGGTACACTTATTTAAAAAGTAATAGAGTATATGACATACATAAATATCCACAACTATTAATAATAAATTAAATTTTACATAAAAAATATATAATTGAAAACATTACAATAATATAAAATATGAGTTTGATCGATAAGTCTAAAAAATCAATTGAAATTTTTGCTGGTATAAGTAGATGAACAAATAATATATTATTTGAGAATGAAGATTAATTTTGCATTTTAATAATTATTTAATCTCATATACAACTACTATTTTATTCCTTAATCATATACAATTACTATTATCTATCTTATAAGAACACTACAACTGACGTTTAACATTAATATTTTGTTACCTAATAGTGTTAGACAACTCTTGTCATGATTTTCATAATCGAGCAAAAATATTCATTATTTTGTCATGGCAACTATTTTCATTTGTTTAAGCCAATTAATTTCATTTTCTTTCTAGTTTGAAGCAAAAATACTCATTATTAGCTAATAATTTCATAGGCCTTTAAGGTTATTATTACTATAGAAATTTTTTAACTTGTGGCAAAAGCTAATGATTGGTTATAAAATTTTATCAGAGTAATAAATTTGTGGCTAGGTCAGTCTGTATTGAAAAATAATTATAGCTATTCCAATTATTATCGTCATTTTTCAGAACTTGAAGCAAAAATATTTATCTAGCAATAATATTTTATTTTAAATAATTTATTATAGTTAAAAAGTTACTTTTGCTACTATAACTTTCAGCTTGTAGAAAAAACTAACAATTAGCTACAATATTTTGTCATAACAATAAATTCGTGGCTAGATCATTTACCTATTGCCATAATTTTTTATAATCTAAAGCAAATGTATTTTTTTAGCTACAATATTTTATTTCAAAGAATTTATTGTGGCTAAAAGGTTACTATTGCTACAATAACTTTTCATGCGTGACTAAAATGTGTGAATTAGCTACGCAATGTTATTGTAGCAATAAATTTGTAGCTATTTAGAAATTATTGCTACGATTTTTAGAAATTATATCAAAAATAAGGAATTAGCTTTACCAATTTAATTTCGTAGCTAGCAAATTTTACGAATTTGTAAATAGCCAGGAAATTCTAATTCTTGTGGCTATTGTTTAGTATTAGCCACGATTTTAAATTCATAGCTGAGATTTCGTAGCTATAAATAGCTTATGTTGTAGTGTCATGGCATGAGGATCTCTCCCAATTTTGCGTATCAATATTCAAAGGCGTCATTGTTCGGAGGCACCATCTTCATGGCCCGAGAACGTCATTTCAAGGCTTGCATCTCTCATCAAACAATTTATGGCCCAAGACGTCATTGTCTAAAGACGTCATCCTTAACCGTCCAAGGACAACATTCATAGTCTAACGAGAACTTGCATCATGTTTAAATTTATACACAACGTACACTTGTATTGCTTTTATTTGCAGGTGACCAGGCGAGCGACGACTATCCCAGCAGGAACGATCCCGCTCCAGTCCTCCCAGCCATATCAAGCCTAACCATTCTCGTAAATCGCTCATTCATCTAGCCCTAGATGTTGCGTCCGTTCTTGTGATAATTTCATCGGTATACTTCACCGATGAATCTGGAACTACATATGGCCTGATTCCTGTATATGTAGGCAGCTCAGAAGCCAGGGTGCGACCTAAATCTCTCTAACCGTTTCGCTCGGTCAAAATTGGCCATCATATCTTTACCCGACAAACTCTTTCATAAAGAGGGGCAGCTGTTGATACCTAATTTTTCCCAAAAAATATTTTAAATTGCACATATATCTTCAAAATCACGCATTAATAACAGCTGGTGTTTTTTCATAATTTTCCTATATTTTTCCTAATTTATTCAGCATTTTTATTTCCGATTAATAATTATAAAATTGCATCATAAATGATTTCAAAAGCATTTTTGATTTTATTTATTGTTTTTGGTCTTATTAAGGCCAAATTATTTCATAATTAGCCAAATTGGCACCTTTTGGCTATAATTATAATAACTTTACAATTATAGCCTAATCATGTGATTTTATACTATTTTCATTCAGAAATTAACTATTTGTATTTTTAAATACTAAGTAATCATTTTAAATTATTTTTCTACGCATGAAATTCATTTCTTACAATTATTAGCTATTTCATAAATTATTTTAATTAATTTACATTGGGTATTTAACAAGTAGACACTTTCATTTCAATTATGGCCTAATTATATCAGACCCCAACCCAATTAAAAACAGCCCAAATATCCCAGGCCCAATACCTTATCTACCCGACCCAATCCCTCGTCCAATCTGGACCGTTGATCAGTTTTAATCAACGGTCCAGATCCCCCATTTCCTAGTTTAACCCTAATGACCTACCCCCTCCCCTCTCATTTCTCTCCTTCACTCCGCCGTTACACATCTCTCTCACTTCTCAAATGCTCTCTGCTAAAACCTAAGGTTCTCACTGGCCGTCAACTTGCCGGTAACTATGGTGGTCTCACCACCATCCCAGCCCCCATGGCTCCTTCCTATGCCGGGTACTGCTGCCTTGAGGTCCTAAAAGGAACCAGAAGGCGGTTCAACTCAACCCATGGTCTTTCATGTCATTCTCAGGCCGATCTTGGCCTTTCCGAGTAAGATTCTACCATTTCCTGCTAGAACCTGTGTTTTCTAGGCCGATTCTCTTTCTCTTTGGGTTATCTTTTAGAAACCCTAACTATTAGCTCTTGATTCCTTAGATCTATGATAGATCTGGGTATATTCTGAGCTATTTGGTTGTTTCTTTAAAGATTTTCCGATTTTCTCTAAAATGACTCTTCGTTTTCAAACTAGGGTTTCCTCAACCCTTTTCAAAAATGGATTTTCTTCCTGATTTTAGTATTATTATGTGATTTTTACTATGTTTAAACGTTTATTTAAGTTTTATCCTTTTATCTTAGTTATTTTGTTGAAAACCCTAAAATTCTTAGTTTCTGAATTTGTCTTTGATAACATGTTCAACTAATCTGTATGTTTCTCATGAACATTCTGTGATTATGTGATTTTTACCCTATGTATTCTTGTTAGGGTTTCTGATTTCGATTATTCCTGCCTATTATGTGTTTATTCCCAGAGATTTGAAGGGGTCGGTGTTTCTCAAGGTCTGATAGTAAAGCGCACCAAAGTGTCCATCACGAGGGAGAAACAGACTCGAGATTACATACTAGAAGGAACTTTGTAGCCTTACAGGACCAACTCGGCTTATAGGACCAAATCATGCCTGTATCCCGAGTGCTAAACGGATTCAACATGACTTGCGAAACTACTAAGGGAGAAATAACATTACCAGTATGTTGATACCTAATTTTTTCCAAAAAATATTTTAAATTGCACATATATCTTCAAAATCGTGCATTAATAATAACTATTTTTCCATAATTTTCCTATATTTTTACTAATTTATTCAATATTTTTATTTCCAATTAATAATTATAAAATTGCATCACAAATGATTTCAAAAGCATTTTTGATTGTATTTATTGTTTATGGTCTTATTAAGGCCAAATTATTTTATAATTAGCCAAATTGGCACCTTTTGACTATAATTGCAATAACTTTGCAATTATAGCCTAATCATTTGATTTATACTATTTTCATTTAGAAATTAACTATTTGTATTTTTAAATACTAAGTAATCATTTTAAATTATTTTTTCTACGCATGAAATTCATTTCATACAATTATTAGCTATTTCATAAATTATTTTAATTAATTTACATTGGGTATTTAACAAGTAGACACTTTCATTTCAATTATGGCCTAATTACATCAGACCCCAACCCAATTAAAAATGGTCCAAATACCCCAGGCCCAATACCTTATCTACCCGACCAAATCCCTCGTCCAATTTGAACCGTTGTTTAGTTTTAATCAACGGTCCAGATCCCCCCTTTCCTAATTTAACCTTAATGACCTACCCCCTCCCCTCTCATTTCTCTCCTTCACTCGGCCGTTACACATCTCTCTCACCTCTCAAATGCTCTCTGCTAAAACCAGAAGGCGGTTCAACTCACCCCATGGTCTTTCATGTCATTCTCAGGCCGATCTTGGTTTTTCCGAGTAAGATTCTACAATTTCCGGTTAGAACTTGTGGTTTCTAGGCCGATTCTCTTTCTCTTTGGGTTATCTCTTGGAAACCTTAACTCTTATCTCTTGACTCCTTAGATCTATGATTGATCTGGGTATATTCTGAGCTATTTTGTTGTTTCCTTAAAGATTTTCCGATTTTCTCTAAAATGACTCTTCGTTTTCAAACTAGGGTTTCCTAACCCCTTTTCAAAAATGACTTTTCTTCCTGATTTTAGTATTATTCTGTGATTTTCACTATGTTTAAACGTTTATTTATGTTTTATCCTTTTATCTGAGTTATTCTGTTGAAAACCCTAAAATTCTTAGTTTCCGAGTTTGTCTTTGATAACATGTTCAACTAATATGTATGTTTCTCATGAACATTCTGCGATTCTGTGATTTTTACCCTATGTTTGCTTGTTTGGGTTTTTGATTTCAATTATTCCTGCCTATTATGTGTTTATTCCCAGAGATTTATGCTAGGTTCTATTTTTCTGTGATTTTTCCTTATTTTGCTCATTAGTATTTCTGATTCTTTCATGTCTATTCTGTTAATTCCTTCAATCATTTACTATGTGCTAATTTGAATCCCTGATTCATGTGATTCTTTTACCCTATTTTCCTTACTCCTGGTTATATTATGTTTGCTCCGTTCAGTTGTGATACTTTCCTTTGGTCAGCATTACCTTATAATGAAATCCCTGATTCCCTGTGATTGGTATCCTCTGTTCTCGACTGATTTCAATCTCCAAAATATTCTCTTGCCTTATCTTATGGTTGATTATGGTGTCAAATTGATTTCTTAAGTATTTTCCTTAATTAGAATCTGCTGAACCTAGTCTCTATTACATGTTGTGTACTTGTACTATGCTGAAACTATTTTCTTATGTGCTATACCCGACCTTATATGATTTCCTTCCTTATTTAGTACCTGTCTATTACCGTTTGAAATTTGACTCCTTAATTAAAGGAAGTACTTGCACTGATTTGATCCTTACTGGTACATATTTCTATAATCACTACTAAACTTTGATTTTTACCTTATTTGTTACCTATTTTCAAACTATAAGTACCCTACTCTTTCATTATCACAGGACACGAACACATTGTTCAAAACTCTCTCTTACACAAAAAACTCTCTTCTGCTCTCCTTTCTCTGGTTACTTTCTCCTATTCTAAGTCAGCTGGCTGTAAGCCAAGGCTGATTACTATACTCTTTGGTTCTTCCTTCTATGTTTACTAGCTTCTATACTGGTATGTCCTGATTTTAATTTAAGTCTCAAAAGCGACATGCTTCTTAAACTACTTCAATTCATTCTATTTCTAGTCTGCTTTTACTTATGGTTCTGCTGTGAAATTTGTACTTGACCTAGTTACATTATTATTCACTCAACATATTATGTACTCCCCTCCCTTAGACTCAACATGCTTATGAATGTTACCCCCCTTTCTAGTATACCTCAATATGATTCTGCTTCACTTATGTTCCTCTAATTACTGGCATGAACTTTTCTGTGGAAAAACAATTTGTACGTTATGTTATATAATTCTGTGTAATCCTGAAGTTTATGATATATCCTTAATCCCTTGATACCCCTAGCATATTGCTGATTCTGTACTTGAGTATTCCTGTAACTATGTGTCCCTAATTCCCCATTACCCCTGTTTGGTGTTGCTGAACATGCTTTGGTTCTGTGTTCTTTGGCTGTGTATGAACTTGTTTTGGGTGTTGTGTCTGGACTGTTGCTTATTACTCAACTCTTTTTTCAAAAAGCTGTCCTACTAAAACAACTCTCTTATTTTACAAGACTATTTCGAACAAGTCTCTCTTCAAACTATTTTCTTACTCAATCTTTTCAAAACTATGTCAAGCACTCTCACTATACTATTAGACCTTTAAGTTCTTCCCCTCTAATGTGTGACTGCTTAGGGATCCCTATGAGATACCTCTGAACTCTGATGCATTAGAGATGGCTCTTCCACACTGCACTTACTCAACCATGGTCATGAAATCTGGGTGTGAGCACATCACGGGATCCCTCGAGGTCCCTAGGGAACTCTGACTCACCCGGATTATGTGAAAGGCTGTGAAACATCATTTGGCATATGAGATTATGAAATATGGGCATATTTGTAGGCTCTCTATAGTGTAACTTCTTATTTTTCCTTATCTACTTATGTAATTCATTCAATACTGGTTTGTAATAATTTATTGTAAATGAATATTGGGGATAGATAGTGAAGAAGGGGGAGGGTAGCTATACATGTTATAGATATCAAAGGGTAGAAACCATGCTTTTAGATTTACATTTTCCTCTATGCACACTAGAATCCATGTTTAGGACCAATATATGCCAAGCATACCATGCATTAGATACCGTGATTTAGTTTTCATGTATACTATTTCAGCATCACGTTTGACATTGTCTATCCCTTAGAAATTCTGTCTCTAGGATAAATGACAACATCCATATAAACTGCTACTCATGTAATCATGTCTAAAAAAAATACTGTAACCTTGCGTGCATTTAGAGATCACGCTTTAGGAAATTCTGCAATCGTGTTGTTCATTTAGAAATCCTGCTATAGGAATTTCGTATATAAATCATTATGTACCTTATATGTGCATATTAGATGCCATGTTTAGGATCCTATTCTTACTCGCTCAATTACACCTAGTTAAACTACTGATACATGAAAATATATAAAACAGTCTTACCTTGTTCTTTAACAAACTGGTAATAATCTTGTATCTCTTAAACACCTAGAACATCATGCCTTAGGTAAAATAGTTCCTACAGTGTTTTTGATAATTCTGGTAACAATTGGGAAATTTCCCCACGCCTAGGCAAGCCTTAGGTAACCAATTCTTATAAACTAAAAACTGCCTCTTTGTGTTTGCTGCTTAATGCTTAACAGGCCTAAAATCAGTAGACAAACTGATTAGGGTCCGCTTCAGAGTTTAAAAATAAAAGCTGCATACCTCTTGTGTTCTGATACTCACCTAGACATCATGTCCTAGGATCCTGTTTAATAATACTGCCCTTATTTGTTTTTGAGTCGTGCTGTTTACATGCACTATATGTGGCGGTAAACCCGAGCCTCTTATTTGCTCTTTCATGTGTTATTTGTTGAAGTCCTATGTGTTATTGCTTGCCGCCTTAGTATTTTCTCCTTTAAACCTTAGGGGTCTGTCTAGAACTGCCTATAGGTAGAGGTCCTAAATTCCTCCAGGGCCATTAAGACAGAACGCATAGAGGTCGCTAAATAACACTCGCTTAATAACCTCTAAGGGGTGGGATATGGTAGATATGGATATGATGACCGGTGCGCTAATGCCACGTGTAGCTCTTCTTTGAAGAGTGATTATCGGGCATTGTACTGATGTGATCCTATAGGATAAACAACCTAGGACTCCCCTTTCCTTTCATGTATGTGCTTAGATTTTAAAATTTACGCATATGTGCTTAGACTATAAACCTTTCAAAAACCTTATATACATACTTGGACTGTAATTCTTTTCAAAACTTTATTACACATGTGTACCTAGACTGCAAATCTTTTCAAACCCTTTACTTGTTTAAGTTTTAATTACTTATTTGCTACTTGCTTAAATTCACAAAGTTGTTTGGCCGGGAACCACAATTGTGAACTTTGAGGGGTGCCTAACACCTTCCCCTTAGAGTAATTTCAAGCCCTTACCCAATCTCTGGTTATCCAAATCTGTGTTTGTAAATGACCCTTAGTAGGTGCCCTAATGCACCTTAATTCGTTAGGTGGCGACTTTTCAATTCCTTGTATACCTCTTTCCCAAAAGGAAATGAGTTGTCCCAATAATCTCAAAGACCCCGACCGATCCGAAAGGGGAGGAATAAGAGGGGCGCGACACAGTAAACACTACTGGAACCATCCGGGAGACCAAGTTTTATGTGATCGAAGGGAGCATGAGGTACATCGCGCTGTTCGGGAGACCATGAATCCACAACATGAGGGCAGTACCCTCGAACCTTTACCAGGTGTTAAAATTACCAACACCAGAGGGGATTAAAACGATCTATAGTGAGCAACCCGCCGCAAAGGAGATATTTTCCGTCAATGAAGTAATTTCGATATCAATACTCATGTCGAAAAAGGAGCTAGATTCAGAAGCAAAAAAGGATGCCAAATAGCAATCACCGAGCCAACCTCGACCCAACCAGACAAGCTTGGGACTAACAAAGACGATGATTACGGGGTTCCTCAATCCTTTATAGTCCCCGATGATTCCGACGCTACCAAATTAACGATTGAAGAGCTGGAGTAGGTCATATTGATCGTACATCTGCCTGATTAGAAGGTATACCTTGGCACGGGGTTAACTCCCAAGCTTATAGCTAACGAATATTGTTTTACTTGGTCCCATATTGACATGACATGGATCCCACCGGAGATCACCACTCATAAGCTGAGCCTGGACCCGGAATTCCATCCGGCCAAGCAGAAAAGGAGACCCTAGTCCAAGATCAAACATGATTTCATCAAGGACGAGGTAACTAAACTCCTTAAAATAGGGTCCATACCGAAAGTCAAATACCCGAAATGGTTAGCAAACATCAAAAAGGGAACAAACTGAGAATGTGTGTGGATTATAAAGATTTAAATTTAGCATGTCCCATGTACTGTTTCCCTTTGCCTAACATCGATCGCATGATCAAACCCGAGGTATCGAGATCAACCCCGACAAGATCAAATCTAATCAAAGATATCACATTAGTAGACAACGTAAAGGTCGTGCAAAGGCTAACCGGACGCATTGCCACCCTAGGATGATTCATCTCAAGGTCCTTCGATAAGAGCCACCATTTTTTCTCGTTACTGAAGAAGAAAAACAACTTCACAGGGACCACGGAATGCCAACAGGTCTTGGAAGAACTTAAACGATATCTATCAAGCCCGCCACTACTTCACACGCCGAGGGCAGACGAACAACTATACTTGTATTTGGCAGAATTAGAAATAGCGGTAATAGGAGTCCTAGTTCGGGAAAAACAAGGTACACAATTTCCAATTTATTATGTTAGCAGGACCTTAGGTGAGGCCGAAACTAGATATGCTCACCTAGAAAAATTGGCGCTTGCTTTGCTAAGCGCCTCTAGGAAACTAAAACCATATTTTCAGTGCCATCCTATATGTGTTGCGACAACTTACCCATTACGAAATATAATGCATAAACTCGAACTCTCGGGACAACTGGCCAAATGGGCCTTAGAAATCAATGGGTACTATATTGAGTATCGACCCCAGACAACCATTAAGTCTCAAATTTTGGCAGATTTCGTGGCCGACTTTACGCCGGCCATGATACTCGAGGTTGAAAAAGAGTTATTGGTAAACCCGGGGACGCCTTCAGGAATCTGGACCCTTTTTACGGACGGTGCCTTGAACACAAAAGGGGTCCGAACTTGGCATCGTACTGAAGCCACCCATAAGCAATATAGTTAGACAATCCATTAGAACTGTGAAATTGACTAACAACGAGGCCGAATATGAGGCCATGATTGCAGGTCTCGGACTAGCCAAAAGCTTGGGGGCGTATGTGATCGAAGCTAAGTGTGACTCCCTCCTTGTGGTGAACCAAGTTAATGGAACGTTCAAAGTCATAGAAGAACGAATGCAAAGGTACCTAGACAAGCTGCTGGTAACATTACACCGATTCAAAGAGTGGACTTTGTAGCTCGTATCTCGAGATCAATATAGCGAGGCGATGCCCTTAAAAACTTAGGGTCATCGGTCGAAGACGACGAGCTCAACTCGGGGGCAGTCGTGCAGATCATGAGACCGGTAGTAGAAGAAGTTCACGCCAAGATAAATTCCATGAACAACTTGGGATTGGAGAAATAAATACGTAGAGTATTTGAATACCGGGAAGCTACCCCCATATCTAAAAGAATCAAGGGCCCTGCTGTCACGCTCCGAACTTGGGGAGCGAGACCGGCACCCGGCGCCTCATCTATCCTTGTGTACACACTTGCGACTAAGGGACTCTAAACATGTCATATTTTGGCCATGGGCCACATTGCAAGACAATTTGCGAACCCTGGCTAAAAGGCCGACATAACTACTACAACTGGCAAACCAACAAAATATACATACAAGGCTTACAATCCCAACATACTGCACTAACTGACAGGATATGTCTACAAGCCTCTACTGATGGATGTACTATGATCATAACAGGGCCCCGACCTATCCATAACATATATATACATATATACACAAGATGTACATAATACTCTAGACCTGGCAACTCCGAAGGATGAGGAGCTTACCAGTCAAGTTGAACTCGGGAAACACCTACTGAGGAGGTCTACTCGTCTGTCTGTTTGAATCTGCACGCATAAAATTTAGCATCCACGGTAAAATGGACGTCAATACGAAATAGTGTACCAAGTATGTAAGGCAACAAATTAACTGAAATCTGAAACTGAACTGATAATATAATAACTGAAAGTAACTGGGAGTCAAAGTATAATCTGAAGATATGCTTACTTGCTGATACTAACTCAACTCTCTCAATATAGTATTTAATATAGTTGTTCGGCCTTATAGGGCTCGATATATATAATTGCTCTGCCATAGTAGGCTCGCTTATAGGCGCTCGTCCATACTATGCTCTATATCTCGGCCATTCTGGGCTCGCTCATAGGCGCTCGGCCATAGTAGGCTCGGTAAATAACTTACCATCTAATCAGAGGTTGCCCAATAGGAGCCTGCCCACCGATTATAGCTCGATGGTGGTGAAAATACTATGTGTGTGTATATATATATATACACACACACACACACACTCTCTCTCTCTCTCTTTCTCTCTGCTCTTTAGGCTCAAAGAAGACAATACTAAACTGAATATGAAGTCATGATATGGGTGAATACTGTAACTTATGAGACTAGGATAATGTATATAAATTCGGGAGTATGAACTTCTCTTTATTCCTCGTTATCAAACTCATGTAGTTATGGAATCATGCCAAAATGAAGGAAAGGCTTAGACTTAACATACCTGAGCTGATTCTCTTGACAATCCTTCCAACTCATGTCAATTGCGACAACATGTAACGACAGATCGAAGTAGGTGAAAATCTATATGATATTCTTGAGAAAGATTTCACCGTACTCCCATAGAATCGCAAAATCCCATGGCCATAACATTACGTAGTCTCGTATGGTTTTGTAGAAAAATTCACGGTGCTAACATTTTTGAATGAGTTGCTATAGTATTGAGTAATATAACTCATATGAATGTTGTTGAAGGAAATCATTTCTTGTAAGCATCTCAATTTGCTATTTTGAGAGGTCTTTTACACTTTACATGACTAAGCCATCTCATCCTTTAGTTGGGACACCTATCTTATGCACTTTAAGAGTCACATTTTGTGTTTTTTATCTTGTTCCGATTGCTGCCACGTTTTTGTCTTATTAAGCACATCCAAAATTATTTAATTAGCTTAATTAGTTACTTACTTAGTTAATCTCCCACTAAAAATCTATAATTGCCCAATTATCCACATAATTAAGAATTATCTCAAATTACTTAAAATATTACTCACTTTTAACACACCTTATAAACCTTACTATCATAGCCAAGTGGTACCTTTTATGGTACTAGTCCATAAATACCGGGTATTTTAGCTCGGGTCGTATTTATCTCAAAATGCCAAACTTCGACGAAATTCATTTTTTTCGATTTGCTTACCCTCTCACCTTCACGAATTTACTCATCACTTTTTTGAAATAGCATATTGCTTATAATCTCAAAATAATCTCATTCCCGAACTTACATTGATTAACTTACGACGACATTCTAACGTACGAAAATGCGGGATGTAATATCTCATTTCCGAGCTTTCATCAATTTACTTATGGCGTACTTCCACGTACGAAAATGTGGGGTGTGACATCATTCCCCCCTTTGGAACATTCATCCTCGAATGTTGACTGATGCACTTATCATTTTTATAATCTATGTCTTCCGAATATATTAGTACTCTTCTTTCCATCTAGGAAATTGTTCTGTGAATAAATTCCATCTCTTTCTCACACCACGACTTGTGGTCGGAAACCTTCCAATCTCGTAACTGTTGCTACCTTTTATCGTGCAACCTGTACGATTCTGACTTTGTAAGAGCGCCTATGTGACTATTTTCTCCCTTTTCCTCCAGTTTTTAGTCAATCTCTAGGCCTTACTTTGTGAATATATATAGAGAATGACAATATGTCCCTCATGGCATCTATAAGTATACTGCAGTTCTTTGCTCGGTATTTTATCGATCTTACGAATATTGTTGTATCTTATTTCATAAACCTGGTTATTCATCCGTATGCCTTTACTGCATCTAGGTAGGTCATACTGTACCATAATTCTTAGCTTGGTTTTATTCTTATCGGGGTCGGCTACCCAATTCCAGGTTACTCTCTCGCTTCTTATCATAGATGTATAAATCTAAATCTTTTAATGCTTCCTCATTATTGTTCATCTTAAGAATGACAACCTGATCTCACCTCATACTGTTGAACTTTTATCTATCTATTGTTTATTCACCTTAATATTGATCTATAATTTACCACTGGTAATTTGACGTCTTATATAAAACTGCCGTTAAGGCTCACGTCTCACCGGGGAACATCTGAAATGATTAGACAGAGCACTTTTATCACGCCCCGAACCTAGGGGCGATACCATGTTTCCATAGCCGTATTTCATAGCATTCCAACGTGATTCATCCTCTGGAGGTTATTCTAATTCCAACTCATGACACCCCCCCTTTTTTTCTTCTTCAAATCATAACTCAACCGAAGGCCCAAACGTCATCCTTTATTTATCACAATTACACCCTTATTCTATTACCATGGCGGCATTTCTTCTCTTCTAAATGCTATTAGTCTTAGACTCCTTTGAGTTTATTCAGGCTATACTGAACTTTCTATAACTTAGAGAAACCATTAGCTCTCTTATTTTCATAGGCTTAATCTTGAGGACTTATACATTTCTTGTCACCTTCTCACCCGCCCTTTCTTATCCTTACTCCTGTCATAAAACCTTGTCGCTTTACTATACTTTATCTTGCAACCTATACATATCTATTTATACTACTCACAACCTCCCTTCAACTTGCTTGCACCATAGATTTCTTTATGTTATTTTGGAACGTTAAGCGAGATATCATATCGTCTCAAACTCTTCTTTACTCTTTTAACTAGACCTCTCGATACCTAGAAATCATAGGCTGGAAGATATTCCACTGACTTTGCCGCTATCATACATGGATACTGAATCCCAGCGCTTCTAGCTTTCTATCCGAAGTATGGACTATTCTCAACCTTCTGCATTTGAGTATCTCATACGTTGTTCACCTTTACCTTACTTACCTTAAAAATATTGCATCACATCTTCTATATCTTTTCATGACCTCCCTTCCACATAAGTATACTTCATATCCACAACTTGAAGCTCTTATTATAATACTCGCACCTCTAGCGCATACACAATCCGGTGGGATCTTCATACTGACTTCTTATGAGGCTGATACTCTTCTGACTGGCTTTATCATAGAGCCGTTATATAATATGGTTGTTGTACTATCTCTCTTGTTCTTCTGATATTACAGGTGATCCTATAATGTTCTCACTCATGATTTCTATAATCTTTTGGGTCCAATAATCAGATTCCCGATTTACTTACCTGGTGTAACTCTTTAGTTTCCTCTTCCCTCTGATCAACCTTTATGTAGTCTTAAGCTATCTTCCGATCTACGACTCATGGTATGAGTTATTACTTTATCCCTTCATGGACGCTATGGAATATCCATGATACAAACTTCTAATAATTCAATCCTTGGTCTATGACCTGGACTCAATTCTTTCTTTTAACTTATATCGGAGTCTTCTACGTCTGTACGATTATCAATATATATGTTGCATGTATAAAACTCCGAACTCTTAAGTGCATTCGTAACTAACTTTGGGTCATTAATCGAATAATTCATTTCGTTCCTTCTCAGCTTTCTTTAAATGTAAGTAATTACTTTCCCTGGTCTTTCTGCCCTCTTGTTACATGCATACTTAGCTTACCTTAGTGGCCACACATATTGGAATTTCAGACAACTCATATGATCTTGAATATCACTTCTGATTTTTACTTCCCATTCATTAGCCACGGTAGGTTCCATTTTCTTATGGAGTGCATACAATGTTGTTGTGAGACTCTTGTTATGACCATTTCCTCCTTAGGTTACCGAGCTTAGGTTGAAGCCTTCTTCCTTACTTCCACAACTAGTCTTTCATTGTAGTATTTAGAGAGGATCCTCTGACTCTTGGAAAGCCGTGAGCTTATTACCTTGTATGCTTGACGGAATTTTTGATGTTCTTCCTCGCCTATAATTACCCCTAGTTACTTATCTCCACGCCGTGGTGCTTGTAGGGTTGATTCTGAACTAATAGTTTGACTGACTTTCTAGTGGCACTCTCTTTATCTCCGTAACACTCATATGGTACCTTTACTACCCCAACTCCTATCTTAATATTTCTCAAGGTTACGATGTCATACCTGCGAGACTGAACGCCTCATGTTGGGGTTCACTATGTTTATCTTACACGATCTTTTGATTTGTCTGTATCCTCTTGTCTAGCCATAACTAGGCTTTTCCTAAATCAACTACTGACTACTCGTTGGCCCATTCTCATATCAGTATTCCACGTAATCATTCTTGGGTTATTTCTTTTGTCTTAACTTATCTCCCGCACTGACTCCTTATCTTTCAATAACATCTCGGGCAGGAACCCTTACTTTCTTTCCTTGACGTCGTGTTTGCATAATGTTCTGGAATCATAGCATATCTGTAGGATTTGAATAAGTGCAATCTCATCCCTTTTTTGTTTTTATCGCGTTCTACCTTTACCATTCCATAGTTACTAGAACCACTTAATTCTGACTTAATGCCCCATCACTCCATATTCCCCCCTTTAGGGGAGTACTAATATTTGGAGCCACAACGATCTACTTATAGATGTTTTACCTCTTCCTCTTTGGCATTTTTTCATATTATCGATGACCCTTACTCGCCTTGCGGTAATCCTTTTGTACTAAAGATAACAAATTTCCTTACCCGCGAGGGTGACACTGAGTATAACTGGAAAATACAACTTTTAAGCTTAACTTTGCTCACATTGCTTGCTTTAGGAAAGCGTCTTCCTAAATGACCTTTAAAAGTTATTCCTCTGTCGTCCATTTTATTATCGCCGGAACGCAATCTCTGAATTTCTCATGATGCCGACTATTATGAAATCACTCAGTCCCTAATTCATGTTTAGTTTATCTTGTTCACCAGTTCATACTGATTTATATTACTTTGAGGTCTAACTTTTCCTTATGGTAATCACGTTAGAATCACGAACTTATTTCTCAAAATGGGGATATGACTTTATGGACTATACTCCTTTGATGTCTCAAGGCCTATCACCTCTCGTCTTTTCCTTCTATTAACTATAGACTCTGTAACACTGTCATTTTTTGATCTACCGTAGTTAGCCATGTATCACATCTTACTCATAATGTGTTACACCCCGTAAGTTTAACAACCTTGATATCGTTATATATATATTTGCTATGGTATTTTGAGTGGAACATTTAAAAAAAAAAATAGTTTGAAAAATATAATTTTATATAATTATTAATATTACTACTTTTGAATATGTTTTAAACTATACACATAATATGAGAAACGTCTATAAAATTTTCTTTATTATAAAGATATGAATTATGTTTTTTTTCACAAGAAAAGAATGTTATCTTTTTACCATTTTAACAATTAAGTATACGAAAAGTTTTATTCTTTATATGATATTAGAAAAATTAGAAGTTGAGAAAATATATATATTTTTACATGGATGTTTTAGTAAAATAATGATCTATGTATTCATTTTATATAGTACCACATGACCATGATAGCAAGTTATATAAAATGTATTAAAAGTGCGTAATATTTTAGTAATTTGAGATAATTATTAATTATGCGAGTAATTGATTAATACCGAATAACGAAACATTACCTAATTAACTAATAAGTTGGATAAAGATTAAATTTCTCCAAGCCCACGTGGCTGCCAATGCCTTAGCTAAGGGTGACTATTTGGTCTAAGATAGGTGGCTTATTTGCTAAATTTTTTGGCCAAATCATCTTATAAAGTGGGCCCCCACAATTGATAAGGAAACCTTTTCGCTATGATTTTGAGGACAATTTTCCGTACTCAAAGGAAAAGTACTACAGATAAGAAGTCTTAAAGTAGCTTAAGATCTTGTTAACCCCCCCCCCCAC
>ML250344.1:17450-49616 GCA_005239495.1 Nicotiana undulata | reverse complement strand
CCCCCCCCCCCCTCTCAAAATGTTTTTCTATTTCTGTCAAGCCAAATGGATCAAGCAGTTAGAAATGGATATAGATATGATGCAAAGAGGTTTTGCTTTTTGACAAGCTGGCTGAAGTAAATGGATATTTCATCATACTGTAATTGAAGAAGCATAACACAATTCGGAAAATGCAGTATAGTTTCATGAACTAAGCTGCCCCTCTTCTGTTTGCTTTTGGAGTATTTCTTGTTGTTTGCAGATTCCAATCTTGAGTAACTTTTGTTGATCATAATTCCAAATGTTCGAGGTGTAGGGACATGATCATGTACAGACCTATGCATTACATGACATTTATATACATATGCATGACATTATAAATATTTCATGATTTACAGAGCTATCCAGACTTACAGATTGAGTCCTTTACTCCATGTTTCTTCCATGTCTTTTATATACTGATTTACATGCCTTACATATTCGGTACATTATTCATACTGACGTCCTTTTGTTGGGTACGCTGCATTCATGCCTGCAGGTATAGATAATTAGTTTGACGAGCCCTCATAGTAGACGAGATTGGCATTCAAGGAAGGATCGGTAAGACTCCACCTCATTCGGAGTGCAGCCGAGTCTATGAGTCATTGTGTCAGAGTTTTGCTACAGAATTATGGGTAGGCCGGTACCCTATTCCATTTCATGTCAAATAATCTTAGAGGCTTTATAGACCAAGGTTCATATTGTACAGTATGTTAGAGGCCGTGCCGACCCATATGTATTAATGTTTAAGAAAAACGGTTCAGTGATACAGTGTTGCCCACTTACAGTTGTACATTATGAGTTGTGGCCAGGATGGCCCATGATAGTTTGAAAAAAACAAAATGAGTTACATGGTTTGCTCGGGCCAGTTAGGTACCGGGTGCCAGCCACGCCTCCAAAGGTCTGGGGCGTGACATAATGGTTCATTAACTCTCTTCTTATTTCCCTGCTAACATTTCTGTCTATCACTTTATTCTAATAACTTCAGCAAGATACTCCTTTTGCTTTTAGCTCCCCTTGCTCCATCCACTAGCTCTTCGGGTTGCCTAACGTTCTTTCTCTACTAGGGACGGGAGCCACACTAAGGTAATATTTATCATTTCCAGGATTTCAGTATCTTTCTTTGTGGTACTCATATCTAGTTGTACTATTTTAGAGTGCACCATCTGGGTGTTTCACAAGGAGATTTGCAATATCCTTCGGAAATGTCAACTGACCTAAACAATCCTTCCATCTTTTTGGGTTACTCTAACCCTAACCGGATCCTGATTTTCCGTTCTTCTCTTAAACCATATCTGTTAGTTCTCATAAGGCATAACTGAGATGGGTGTGGCCGATTGTACATACCTCTGCTACTATTGAAAGTAACTCAAAGTTCTTATATCTCCCTTCCTGAATGGTAAATAATGATAATCTTTACTAACTGAGTATCTCGTATCCTTCTTCATCTTGCTTCTTTTACTTGTTAAAACTTGTATCTACCTTTTGATTCTCTCATTGCTTTTCACTATATGGGTGAATAAATATTCTTGCCTTAAAGCTCCTTATCAAAGACCTTGCACGTCTTAGTACACACATGTTCTGCTGAAGACCTCACATTTATTCATCATAAGCACGATGCAAAATCGAGTTCCTTTAACTCAACTCTTCCACAACCACATGTAATCTCTTACTAACTATCTTTATGGATGTAGACATCGTCATATTATGAATAAGATAGAGTTTAAGAGTTTTAATTTTTATAACTGAGCTTTACCACACGATCTAGAGTAAGAAGAAAGAGTGATAGTCCTAAATACCCTGTAACCTCCTGCATATAAGTGTGGTGCACAACAAACCTATAAACAAGACTCTACTAGACACGACTTGTAGACTCCTTAGGACAGAACTGCTCTGATACCACTTTTGTCACGCCCCGAACCTAGGGAGCGAAACCGGCACCCGACGCTTCATCTATCCTTGCGTACCAACTTGCAACTAAGAGACTCGGAACATATAATGTCATATTTTGGCCATGGCCACATTGCAAGACAATTTGTGAACGCTGACTAAACATCAACATAAAGCTTGGCCGACAAGGCCGACATAACTACTACAACTGGCAAACCAACAAAATATACATACAAGGCTTACAAGCCCAACATACTCCACTAACTGGCAGGATATGTCTACAAGCCTCTACTAATGGATGTACTGCGATCAGAACAGGGCGCCGATCTATCCATAACATATATATACAATCTACACAAGATTTACATAAAACTTTAGACCTGGCAACTCCGAAGGATGTGGAGCTTACCGGTCAAGCTGAACTCGGGCAACACCTACTAAGGAGGTCTACTCGTCCGTCTGTCTGAATCTACACGCATGAAATGCAGCGTCCCCGACAAAAGGGACGTTAGTGCGAAATAATGTACCGAGTATGTAAGGCAACATATTAACTAAAAGCTGAAATTGAACTGATAATATAATAACTGAAAGTAACTGGGAGTCAAAGATAATCTGAAGATATGCTTACTTGCTGATACTAACTCAACTCTCTCAATATAGTAAGTAAAATAGATGTATATAAATCTATTTTACTTACTATATTGAGAGAGTTGAGTCAGTATATTGAGAGAGTTGAGTGGTGTGAACTGATGTGTGGTGTGACATATGCGCCTAGACTTTCTTGATTAGAGATGGCCGAATTCAGCTGGGACTGAAGATCCTCGATCTTCTTGGCCTGCGCAAATGACTTCTCCTTTATACCTCGGAGTTGGACTTCAGCGGAAGCCAGTTGGGCTCAAGCGTTCTCCTTTTCTGAGGTTGGGCGATGTTCTTTTTCCATTCTTTGGCCGCAGCCTTTACCGCATCTACCTATTCTCGGAGCTGCCCCATCTTATCGACCTTCTATTGGACCTACGGGTTCGGACCATTAGTCACCATGTACGATTCGTCGTCACTAACTTCAAAAATTCTTCTTACCTGCTTAGCCATCTCGGCATGCTCTTGCTAATCCACCTCCAACTCAGCCCAGAGGCCCTTATATTCCTCTTTTTTTTTCTCACTGAGAAGTTTGTAAGCGTCTCTTTTTTCACTGATCCCTCGGATCTCGACCTCGTACTGGTTCAGCTCTTTTCGGTAGCGGAGGAATGTTTTGTGATGGAGTTCCGAAGCCTACAGACATATGGAAAGGAGTTACAATCATCTATAAAATAATCTAAGTACACACTAGAAATTATTAAAAGGTATCTCGGGTTACCCGTTTTAATGCCTTTCGGGCTTCGTTGAACAAACAAGGCACTTTCACTCGTTCATCTTGTCTTGATCCTCCTCGTTCACCAAGCACCGAAGATAACTGGCCACTCCCACGGGGGCAGAAAGAACCCATGCATCTTCCAGAATAGACATGACAATTGACCGCTTCCGATGAGGATTCAAACTCTGAGCTGGAAACCGATTGACTAATTTCGGGCTCGAGGCAGGTCCACTCGATGGACTCTTCTTCGGAACCAATATATCACCCAACCCGGGGATGTTCTCCGTAACGGTAAAGTCTACGCCGTCAAAGAAGTTTTTAAAGGGGTCTACCGCCCCTTGTGGCTCTTCGGTGGATCGTTCTTTCAGCGCCTGAGCATAAGAAATCATAGAATTAGACAATAATGGCGAACTAAAGAGGGATATTACTCCGGGTACACCCTTCGTAGCATTACCCGCTTTCTGGGAAGAACCGACTACGATCTCATTATCGGCCTCCCTATCTCAAGGCATAATGGCCTCGCTCCCTTTTGGTTCAGGAGCTTCGGCTAAATCTCTCTCATCAGCCTCCCCAAGTCGAGACAACTCAGTTTCAGCTCCCTCCTCGGAGGCCTCTCGTATCACGACACATGACTGCACGCGGGCCACCAACTTGGATCTCTCTTCTTCTTCTTAAGACTCATCCCTTAGCCGATGGACTGAGTCCGAGGGTAGAGTGCTGGTGCTTTTCTTGGGTTTGCGCGCCGGCCTCCTCTTTGGTTTTTTCTTTTACGAGTTCGGAGAACTCGAGGCCGTCTTCCTTTTCTTCTCATCACCCTGCTTCAAAGCAGGGGACTCGAGAGGCACATCCTCGTCATCATATGGAGACCTCATAGCAAAATCCTTGGGGAGACCTACAAAAGAAAACGAAAACAATGAAAACTCAATGGCACGAGGAAAAAAATCAAATATTATTGAATCAAAAAAATAAAAATTACCATGGGAACGGGCCTCCCACCGGCCCTTCGACAGCTTGCGCATGGCGCGCTCGGAATAGGGTTTCTGCGACACGAGGTCCTCGACCCACTCCTTGAGTCGAGGAACTGCATTAGGCATTCGAGCAACGACTGCATCACAAAACTTCGATAATAAGGGAGGAAAAAGGAAAAACAATAAACAAAAACTTTAAGGCAAAGTTATACTTACATTTCATGTTCCATTTCTCACGAAATGGCATGTTCTCGGCCAGGAATAAATCCGAGGTCTTCACTCGAATGAATTAGCCCATCCTGCCTCCGCCCCGATCCTCATCTATACTCGAGAATGGGGCCCTACTGGCCCGGCGAACAATTTTAATTAATCCCCCTCGATAGAGTCGGGGACTGTACAAGCGCATGAGATGATCGAGGGTGAAGGGACACCCCTAGAATTTGTTTACAAAAAAGAGGAGAAGAATCACTATCCTCCATAAAGAGGGATGAATTTGACCGAGGGTCACCTCGTACCTCTTGCAAAAGGCGATGATGACCGGGTATAAGGGACCCAACGTGAAGGGATAAGTGTAAACACTTAAAATCCCTCCACGTAGGTAGTAATTGCTTCCTCAGGCGAACACACCACTACATGTTTATCATCCCAGTTTCAATCCTCTTTAACCTTAGAGAGGAGATGTGATCGAGCATATATATATATATATATATATATATATATATATATATATATATATATATATATATATATCGAGACCGGCTCCCATTGACCCGACACCGAAGAAGTTTTTTCGACCTTGAAATCAGCTACGGTCGAGCACCCACTAGGAACAAAATCTGTAGAGTGTGGTTCTGTCACTGATCCATCGCCGGTAGGTCATGATGAAGAGGCAGTCTCTTTTTGCGGAACTGTCTTAGAAAGTTTCGCCATTTTTATTTTGAATAGAGATGAAGAAGAGGAAGTTAAAAGGTCGCGCTTAATGTTTTGGAATGAAGATAAGCGAACATTCTTGCAAAATCCTCGAGAAATCTGGTGCGAGTATTAGAGAATGCAAAGTTTTTTAAGAACAAGAGTAGAAGAGGTTTAAACGTAAAGTTTGAATGAATGAAAGTTTGAGTATTTATAGCTTGCAAATGACGGTTCAAAACCCGTAATGGCCGACCAACAATTGACGAACATCAAATGCCTTTAAAGACGTGACTAATGAGGGGCCTATCTATATTCGTTCAAAATCGGGCTCATCTATTGCATGAAAGACCGGGGCTGAAACATGATTGATTAAAGATCGACCCCGGATTATATCAAACCAAGGTACGAAGTTAGAGCATGCTTCTTCGAGACCATGGAGCCCGTAGCACCGGAACTGACCTCGAGTCCGACTAAGCTCAAGGAAATATTATCGGACCAAATAACAGAAGACTGAAATATCTGTAACAGGTCGGATATCATGGCGGGAATCTCGGCACTTATCAACGAGTGACAGAATAATTAGCAAATCATGAAATTTCTTACCTTTTGTAGAACTGTATCGAAAGTAGGACTCCCCTACTATATAAAGGGGGTTTGATTATATGTAATACACATTGTAACACGCATCCAAAATCAATACACTGTTATTTCTAGTTCTTATTGTCTTGTTATTCTGTTCTGTCATCGATTGAGGCATTTCTTGACTTGAGGCTGACCAACCTTCATGGCTAAGATTGTTTAATTTGTGTGGTTTGCATTTCTTTTCCTATCATTAACTTTAGTATTAATCTATTTTCTATATTTGTATCAAGCTATATCACGTATCCTTAAAACCGTGTATAAATTCAACTATTATCCGATTTTGATGGTAAACAATCTAGTACTCCGCGTTTATTTTTACTTTGCACTCATTTTAAGAAAAAAATAAATAAAGTATATATTTTGCAATTTTACCCATAATAATGATATCATTTCAAAACGTTTTGGGAAATGAGTAGTTAACTGTAAGAGTAAAACGAAAAAAAAGAAGATTGTCTCTCTCTTGATTTACTAAAATGAAAATTGAAGATATATTTTTAGTATAATAGACAAGTAAAAGTAACGGAGAGATATGATATTAGTGACTATAATAATTCTAGTCGAGTTGGTACATAGGCGTTGATTTTATATTAATATTATTTATATTTAAGCTTAGCTAATTCTAAATAAGGATTAAAATGAAAAGGTTTAGATCAATTCTAATACCTTATGAATCCTTACGTATCATTATGTACCATAGTACCTCGTAGGACCAACTTATTGTATGATAGTATTGCTTTGCGCGTTTCGTGAACTTCTACGAATTATTTTTTTATTTCAATAAGGAAAGATTTAATACACAAAATTTACTTGATTTATATTAAAAAAATAATTTAAATGACTATATTGTCTTGTGAAAATTTAATTTTGAAGGCTAAAAAATGTAAAAATATTTTGATAAGGGACATCATACTTATAATATAAATATTTATAGATTTGGATATAGATTAAAATGTTATAGATTCAAAGATTTCTGCAAAGAGGGTATTTCACCATCACTCCATCCATTTTCACTGTTACTGTAACGACCCGACTGGTCGCTTTGAGTTCTAGCGCGCCGTTTATCGGTTTGAGGACATGAGCAGCTTTGTTTGAGGTATTATGACTCGTAGGCGTGGTCGTAGTTGAACTTTGGGAAGTTTGGAGTCAAATTGAAAAGAAAGTCTCATTTCGGAAGCGTTAAGTTGGAAGAATTGAATAAGATTGGAATTTTGAGTAAATGACCTCCGAATCAGGATTTGAAGGTTCCAGCAGGTTCGTATGATGATTTTGGACTTGGGCGTATGTTCGGATCGGGTTTTGGATAATCCGGGAGCGTTTCAGCGTATATTGTGGAAGTTAACATTTTAGAAGAAATGTTTTAAGTCTGGGTTGAAGTGCATTTCAGTGATAATGATGTCTGTTTGGGATTCCGAGTCTGGTAATAGCTCCGTATGGTGATTCTAGAGTTGGGAGTGCGATCGGAAGTGAATTCGGATGTCCGTATGTTATTTTGAAGTCATTTGGCTAAAGATAGAAATTGGAAGGTTTTTGAGAAATCCGACCGGAAGTGAAAATTTTGATATCGGGGTCGGAATGCAATTCCGGAAGTTGGAGCAGGTCCTTAATATTAAATGTGACTTGTGTGCAAAATTTGGGTCCAATCGGACGTGATTTGCTAGGTTTCGGCATCAGATGTAGAAGTTTGAAATTTCAAAGTTCATAAAGCTTGAATTGGAGTTCGATTCGTGGTTTCGGCGTTGTTTGATGTGATTTGAGGCCTCGATCAAGTCCGTGGGATGTTAGGGGACTTAGTCGTGTGATTGAATAGGGTCCTGGGGGCCTCGGGTGTGTTTCAGGGTGGTTTCGGGTAATTTTTTAGTGATTTGCAGTTGCTGTTTGCTGGTGCATCTAGTATGCATTGCGATCGCATCCATAGGAGTGCGACCGCGAAGAAGTAAAATTGAAGGGCAGGATTTTGGCTTATGCGATCGCAGGAGGTGGAGTGCGATCATGAAGAGGAACCTGGGGGCTGCTGGACTGGCTTATGCGAACGCATGGGGAAGTGTGCGATCGCGGAGAAGGAAAATTGGGAGGCAGCTTGGAATGGCTTATACGATCACATGGAGGGGAGTGCGATCGCATAGTGCAAAATATGAAGGCAACAAGGTTTGGCCTATGCGATCGCGAAGGTCTTCATGTGATCGCATAGAGAGGCAGTGGTGGGCAGTTTATCATTTTAAAACGAGATTTTTGACCATTTCTTCATTCTTTCATTTGGTGTGGGCGATTTTGAGGAGCTTCAAGAGGGGATTTTCATCAAGCAACACTAGGTAAGCAATTTCTTCCCATTTTTGAATTAAAACACTTGGATTATACATAGATTAGACATGAAATTGGTGGGAATTTGATATTTTTTGAACTAAGACCTAAAATACGTATTTTCGGATGTTGACCATGAATTTGGGGATGGAATTGAGAGAAAATCATATATTTTAGTTTTCGAGGTCATGGGTAATGATCATCTTCGAAAAATTTAAGAACCCGGGCATGTGGGCCTTTGGGCATTTTGGTCAACTTTTCGTGCGGAGTTGAGAATTTATATAATTTGAATTGTTACAAGTATTAGAGTGAAATTTTCATTGGTTTGACCGTAATTTGGTAGTTTTGGGATGTTGTGCATCAATTGGAGTCGTCAAAAGGGCTTGAAAGCCGGTTATGGAATTTCGGAGCGAGGTAAGTCTCCTTTCTAACCTTGTAAGGGGGAATTGTCCCCATAGGTGAAATAACTAATCATGTGCTACTATTTGTGGGGGCTACGTACGCACGAGGTGACGAGAGTCCGTGCATAGATACTATTATGCTTTTGTGCGGGTAGCCTAGGACCCAAAAACATGCTTTACTTGCCGTACTTGTAATTTTATTGATGCATTCAAAGATGATAAATTATATCGAACTTGGTAAATGAATTTCTAGAAAATGATTAAATACCTTCTTCTTGACCATTTAAAAGAGAAAATACCATTTTTCTTGGGTAATTGTTTTCCCGATGTAGTCGGGGTTGACTGTTGAATGTGTATGTTTATGTGTAACCGCTTCGCAATTTATATTCCGCTAGCGGGGTGATTTCTTTCACTACTCTCATGGGAGCAGGCCGTACGCCATAGCGGTTAATAGATGCATATATAGTTTGAGCCGTTCGACCCTTCGGCAGTGCATAATTTATTATTGTTTGTTCGCGCCGTTTGACCCTCGGCATTTCCTGCGCATGATATATATTATATACCATCTGTGACTTGGATTGTTAAATTGCTTCAAAAATGTAAATTGCTAAACGAAATGAAGGAAAAACAGAGAATTTATAAATTTATGAAAACAATTGTTCTTTCCTGTCATTATTTGATATTTGATGTTAATACCCATGTTTGATATCATACATTGATTATATTGTATTGACCTCTAGCAAGTGTAAAAGTCGACCTCTCGTCACTACCTCTCCGAGGTTAGGCGGGACATTAACTGAGTACACGTTATTTTCGTACTCATGCTACACTTGTTGTGCATTATTATTGCACAGGTACGTTCATAGCTAGTGGATCTGCTTGACACAATGATATAGCTGGCTTGGAGACTTAGACGAGCTGCATCATCCGGAGGCGACCCGCAGCCGACAAAGTCTCCCTCAAATGTATTATATTTTTATTTAAAAATTTCCTTGTCCAGTTTGTATTCCGGACAAGTATTGCATTATATGTAAAATTCTTAGAAATTAGCTCATGCACTTGTGACACCGGGTTCTGGGATATGTTTGGGATTTAATTTATTAAACTGGATTGTTTATCTACCGTAATTATTTAACGAATTTTTATTCTTTTGTTATGTAATGAAATGAAAAGTAAAAATTTTCAAATGCTAAAATTAGGAATTTAACTTAACCATTTAATGATTGGCTTGCCTGACGGTGGTGTCCGGCGCCATCACGACCTTATGGATTTTGGGTCGTGACAACTTGGTATCAGAGCACTAGGTTCTCTTAGGTTTCACGAGTCATGAGCAAGTCTAGTAGAGTCTTGCGAATCGGTACGGAGACGTCTGTACTTATCTTCGAGAGGCTACAGGGTTGTTAGGAGTACTTCCCTTCTTGTTCCTCATCGTGCGATTTGATTCCTTTAAGGCTTATGCTTATGTTTCTTCCTACTCAATCTTACCCGTCGCGAAGCGCTTTCGACGAATCGGGAAATTGAGGAATTGAAATGGTGCTACAGATAGGGTGCGTGATTTTTTCATGCGTAGTTGGTTGGGGCTGTTGTTGTTGCCCTGCAGAAGGATAATATGTTGTTTCAGCTCAGTAGCTGTGTTTCAGAGAGCTTTGAGGCTATGCTCAGGTTGTTATGATGTTTACGATTGGTTATCTCGCGGTGTTGATATGATGGTTGAATGCTTGCCATATGTCGGGGTAGTAAATGACTTGAAGGGAGGTCTTCTCGGAGCGTGATTTCGAGATTTCAGTGTTTTCCTTTCGGCGGAAGAAGGGCAATTGGACTATGAATGTTCAAGTTTGGGTTGATGAAGTAATAAGACCTGGTGTTATCAAGTGAGTTGGAATATTCACCTGTGATGTGATATCGTCGTCTTTGATCGAATAGAATGTGTTAAGTTCTCTGGTGCTATAGTTTCTTCGGTTTCATGGGGTCGGAGTATTATGAAGAATTATTGAAGAAGCGGCTATCATAGATTGTAGTGTGCGGTGGTTCGGAATTGAATAAGTATTTCTAATGAAGGAAACTCGAGAAAAATGATCTTCGGAGAGTTTGAAGTTATGGTGATCTGCTAGTTTAGGTGTTGCAGAGAATGATATTGAATTGAGGCAACAATTGTGCAGCATACGATGAAGGAAGACATGTGAGAAGTGTCAGGTGGCGGCTAAATTTCTAAAAGTCCAGGTATAAGAAACAAAGGTCAGGTAGTTGCTTAAAGGAATGAGTTTAACTAAAGTGGGAGAGAGGCAGCATAGCATATGAGTTCAGTGGTAAGATAGCTGCCTATATTGAGGAGAAGTTTGGAGTGATTTGAGAATTTTAGTGGACGGTGATTGGGTCCACGGGCTTAAATTGAAACGTTGGTTATTTCGGAGGAAGGTTGGAGAGAACAGAGAGGATTTTTTAGGGATGAAGAAGGATGCAATATGGCGGAGAATTTGAAGATATTGTCGCGCATTTAATAGATGTCCATGAGGAGCAGACAGACTAGTAAAGTTGGTAAATGAAGAAGGGCGTAGGATGAGGTATTGATGTCGTAAGGATTGTGCAGTTCAGCATCGTTGGAAGGTGTCAGTTGGTAATTTCCACAGGTGGGTTATCTCCTGTGAGCAGGTTAGCGGTTGTGTGGTTACCAAGTTTCGGCGAGGAATTCTAGTGGCTACTCGGTAGGAGGCTGAATACGTGAATGATGCTAGAAAATTTGTGTATTCATGGAATGCCAACGGAAGAACTTAGAAGGATTTTGATGGGTTGGTTGAGCAAGGTCATGTCAGCAATGAAGGAAGAATTTTGGTGGGATCCAGAGTGGTGCAAGGAGTAGCTTCAGGCTAAGTGGGAGAGTCCCACCGCCTACAATTGGTTTACATGATTATCTTCTCATGGGGTTGCAGATTATCGGCGTGTTGGCAAGTTATTACAGCTAAGAGGAGAGGAGTAAAATGGTAATTACGCATGATATTGATAAATGTGTGCAAAAGTTGGACCTATTGGACCAGAGCTAGGCTTTGGAGGATTCAGAATTTATGCTTAAGGCATAGGCGAGTTGTAAGGGTAGTGACTCAGTCAGGTGCTTCGTTGAAAGGGTGTTCGTGTGCTAGAAGAGCCTTGGAATTGATTGTATTCGGGGCCAAGTCAGAGTGGGTGACTCTCAATAGTGGTCCTAATGAATTCGAAAGTTAAGAATGCGATGTTTAAGGGTTTCAGGCAGCAGTATAGCGTAATTTCTAAGAAAGGGAAAATGGTTGGAGTGTTCTATGTTATTTTAAGCGTGCGGGATAGTATTGGAGGAGTGAGATAAATACACTTCGGATTGTAGAAAAATTATCAGGAGGGGTATATCAGTCGAAGTTTTGAATGCGCACAAGGAGGGTATGAGACGGTTTGTGGGATTTAGACAGCATGGTCTTGTGAGTCAAGGCACTCGGGATGAGTGAGGATTGAGTTCGTTATGTATTGAACAGGGTTACTATTATTTCTGAGGCAATTATGGATAATTAAAGAAGATAGATTGGTTAGCCATGGTTGAGATGGCACATGTACGACATTGATCAGTTCCTTCAGTGTGATTAAGTTATGCATGTGGTTTGTGCCGGTGTGGGCGAGGCATGTCGGCCACCGTAATAGATTTTTATTTGGAAGCATTCAAGTATTATGGCTTGTCAGGTGTAGGCGGATCCCGGAAGGATTATGGTGGTGTAGACTATTCCTTGAGGATTTGCCTATTTTGGTGATTTTGAGAATTCACTCGTGTGTTGTTATGGTTCTCTTGAATTGAAGTAAGTAAAAGGTTTCTATATGATGAAGTGTCCGCCCTATTAGTGGTTCAGGAGTTACGATGGAATTCCTATGCTATTCCATATTGGCACGTTAGGTGCAATAATCGTTATGTAACTGGGAGTAAGGATCGAGATTGCGGTTCGGTGTTAACAAGGATGTCATGAGCTTGGATGAGCAAGAAAAAGGAATTCGAAAGTTCAGAGTAAGCTGGTGTTTTCTTCAATGTCACCTAAGATCAGTGTTTGGTGAAAGAGACTTGCACCCTGGTTATGGGTTCTTTATTTGTTTTACAACGCTAGTGTGGTCGGTGGTGTGGATGTGCAGACTTGTTACCTTGTGTGGAAGGACGTGGGAGCATGACCACGGGAAGATCGTATGAGTGTGACATGTAGTCACTTAATGGATTGAAGATTTAGACTGAGTGTAAGGAAGTGTAATTCATTTAGTTGTGGATTGCAGGGTGTTTGTCCCGGCTATGATGGGTGTTCTTGCATGTTATGGAAAGAAGTGGGTCATTATGGACCCAAGTAAGGCTATCAACCTAGTTCAGTGCGAGCGGAATCGACTTGAGGGTTGTGAAAGGATCCAAATATGGTTGTGGGCTCCATGTGAGTCAGGTGTGTTCATTTCAGCATGACGCTTCTCCAGGAGAGGTATTGGAATATCAGTTGTTGTTCCGTCTTCATCCAATTCATGTAATATTATGATCGTGTCGTGTGAGTTGTGAAACGGCGTGATAAATTCCTATGTGTTGAGTCTCCGTGTGGTGATGATGTTATGTGATCAGGAGAGCTCTTAAGATGCAGAGTATATATATCGCACCTCAGTTGTGCTTAAGTATTGTAGCATATGGCTCTATCAGTCTTCCCAGGATGGTATTATGCACTTAGCATGCTTGTGACTGATATTCAGTAATTTGTAATAGTGATCAATTCAGCTCGGTGTGTATCTCCTTATGTGAATTCTATGATGGGATCGGGTTGCACGCCGCAATAGTATGATGTTGAGTACGGTTACCTATAATTATTGTTCTTGTGTTTTACTTCCTATTTTCTGAAGAAAGTTCATATTAATTGCGTGGGTCGAGTAGTTCCTTTCATAGTTCGTTTTCTTTATGTATCGCATTCGAGTCGTGGCCTATCGGCACGTGTGGCATCATCTAAGACTGTTGGTCATGTCTGGGGTGATTTGTTGTCTAAGCAGTTCATACTGGGTGAGACGAGATTATTGGATCAGGGATCAGGGCGATAAGATTTTTGTGAAGTATATTAAAGAACAAATACCAGTATTTGGTTAGTAATGAGGTGATGATTTTAGTCAAAAAAGAGAGATTCAATGTTTGGTTAACTCTACAGTTGGTTAGAAATTTATACACATCTCATCCGTGTGGTGGTATCATCAGCATTATAGCGGGATGTATATATATCAGAAGGTGCATTGGGAGTATCAAATTCATGAAATTTTGTCTATTAAGGTTCAAGGAATGTCCTTGTGGTCAGATGATGAATTATGTGATGCATGGTGCTAATTCAGCAAAGGTACGCAGTCGTGTTCTGGTACCTCATGTGGTAGTTGATACGGTGTTCATATATAGGAAACAGGCCTGGTAGAGAATTTCAGGTGTTGGAACTGGGTTCTGAGCTTATTTTATGGATAAGAGAGGATATCTTCAGATTTGATCATGCTAATGTGCTCAACTGGGTTGTGGTAGCACGGGCAGATGCACAAGGTGTTAAACAGTGATTTCAGATAACTCCAGAGCAGTTCTCAGCACGTTCGAGGACGAACGTATGTTTAAGTGGGAGATAATGTAACGACCTGACCAGTATCTTTGAGCTCTAGCGCGTCGTTCAGCAGTTTGAGGACATGAGCAGCTTCGTTTCAGGTATTATGACTCGTAGGCGTGGTCGGAGTTGAACTTCGGGAAGTTCGGAGTCAGATTGGAAAGTGAGTCTCATTTCGGAAGCCTTAAGTTGGAAGAATTGAATAAGATTGGAATTTTGAGTAAACGACCTCCGAATTAGGATTTGATGGTTCCAGCAGATTCGTATGATGATTTCGGACTTTGGCGTATGTTCGGATCGGGTTTTGGATAACCCGGGAGCGTTTCAGCGTATATTGTGGAAGTTAGCATTTTAGAAGAAATTTCCTAAGTCTGGGTTGAAGTGCATTTCAGTGATAATGATGTTCGTTTGGGATTCCGATTCTGGTAATAGCTCTGTATGGTGATTCTGGAGTTGAGAGTGCGATCGAAAGTGAATTCGGATGCCCGTAGGTTATTTTGAAGTCATTTGGCTAAAGATAGAAATTGGAAGGTTTTTGAGAAATCCGACCGGAAGTGGAAATTTTGATATCGGGGTCAGAATGCGATTCCAGAAGTTGGAACAGGGACGTAATGTTGAATGTGACTTGTGTGCAAAATTTGGGGTCTATCTGACGTGATTTGATAGGTTTCGACATCAGATATAGAAGTTTGAAATTTCAAAGTTCATAAAGCTTGAATTGGAGTGCGATTCGTGGTTTCAGCGTTGTTTGATGTGATTTGAGGCCTCGAGAAAGTCCGTGGGATGTTAGGGGACTGAGTCATGTGATTGGACGGGGTCCCGGGGGCCTCAGGTGTGTTTCGGGGTGGTTTGGGCTCATTTTTGAGTGATTCGCTGTTGCTATTTGCTGGTGCGTCTGGTGTGCATTGCGATCGCATCCAGAGGATTGCGATCGCGAAGAAGTAAAATTGAAGGGCAGGATTTTGGCTTATGCAATCGCAGGAGGTGGAGTGCGATCGCGAAGAGGAACCTCAGGGCTGCTGGACTGGCTTATGCGAACGCAGGGGAAAGTGTGCGATCGCGGGGAAGGAAAATTTGGAGGCAGCTTGGAATGGCTTATACGATCGCATGGAGGGGAGTGCGATTGCATAGTGTAAAATATGGAGGCAACAAGGTTTGGCCTCATGCGATCACATAGAGGGGCAGTGCTGGGCAGTGTATAATTTTAAAACGAGATTTTTGGCCATTTCTTCATTCTTTCATTTGGTGTGGGCGATTTTGAGGAGCTTCAAGAGGAGATTTTCATCAAGCAACAATAGGTAAGCGATTTGTTCCCATTTTTGAATTAAAACACTTGGATTATACATAGATTAGACATGGAATTGGTGGGAATTTGGGAGTTTTTGAACAAAGACCTAGAATACGTATTTTTGGATGTTGACCATGAATTTGGGCATGGAATTGAGAGAAAATCATATATTTGAGTTTGCGAGGTCATGGGTAATCATCATCTTCAAAACATTTATGAATTCGGGCACGTGGGCCCGAGGAAATTTTGGTCAACTTTTCGAGCGGAGTTGAGAATTTATATAATTTGAATTGTTACAAGTATTAGAGTGAAATTATCATTGGTTTGCCCGTAATTTGGTAGTTGTGGGACGTTTTGCATCAATTGAAGTAGTCGGAAGGGCTTGGAAGCCCGTTATGGAATTTCGGAGCGAGGTAAGTCTCCTTTCTAACCTTGTAAGGGGGAATTGTCCCCATAGGTGAAATAATCAATCATGTGCTACTATTTGTGGGGGATACGTACGCACGAGGTGACGAGAGTCAGTGCATAGCTACTATTATGCTTATGTCCGGGTAGCCTAGGACCCAAAAACATGCTTTACTTGCCGTACTTATAATTTTATTGATGCATTCAAAGATGTTAAATTATATCGAACTTGGTTAATGAATTTCTAGAAAATGATTAAATACCTTCTTCTTGACCTTTTAAAAGAGAAAATACCATTTTTCTTGGGTAATTGTTTTCCCGATGTAGTCGGGGTTGACTGTTGAATGTGTATGTTTATGTGTAACCGCTTCGCAATTTATATTCCGCGAGCGGGGTGATTTCTTCCACTACTCTCATGGGAGCGGGTCGTACGCCACAACAGTTATAGATGCATCTATGGTTCGAGCCGTTCGACCCTTCGGCAATGCACATTTTATTATTGTTGGTCTGCGCTATTCGACCCTCGACATTTCCTACCCATGATATATACTATATACCAGCTGTTACTTGGACTATTAAATTGACCTCTAGCAAGTGTAAAAGTCGACCTCTTGTCACTACCTCTCCGAGGTTAGGCGGGACACTTAATAAGTACACACTGTTTTCGTACTCATGCTACACTTGTTGTGCATTTTTATTGCATAGGTACGTTCATATCTAGTGGATCTTCTTGACACAATGATGCAGCTGACTTGGAGACTTAGACGAGATGCATCATCCTGAGGCGACCCGCAGCCGGCAGAGTCTCCCTCAAATGTATTATATTTTTATTTGAAAATCTCCTTGTCCAGTTTATATTCCGGTCAAGTATTGCAGTATATGTAAAATTCTTAGAAATTTTCTCATGCACTTGTGACACCGGGTTCTGGGATATGTTTGGGATTTAATTTATTAAACTGGATTGTTTATCTACAGTAATTATTTAATGAATTTTTATTCTTTTGTTATGTAATGAAATGAAAAGTAAAAAATTTCAAACGCTAAAAATAGGAATTAACTTAACCATTTAACGATTGGCTTGCCTGACGGTGGTGTCCGGCGCCATCACGACCTTATGTATTTTGGGTCGTGACAGTTACTATATGCAGTAGAAATCGGGGCTAACCGATTTCACTCTTTGGTCGAGATATGAATATCTCGTCAACGAGCTAGGACGTCGAGTCCGAAATCGAAGCCTCTTTTCAGATCGAGGTCGACATCAATCGAGGCCAGAAAAAAACAAACTCCGAATGACATCGGCATAGCTTGATAACGGAAAGGGCGAGATATCCGCGATTGGTCGAGGATCGTGGCGTGAATCTCAGAACGGATCAATCTACGACGGTTAATAAGATGTTAATATGATTTCCTACAATAATTCGAAGTGTACCGTATTTAGGACTCCTCTATTACATAAAGAGGAATTCCATTCATTTGTAAGGATCATTATTAACTTATAAAATATATATACATTCGTTACTTCCTCGCCATTTCACTTACTGTTCATTAGAGCTACTTTATTATTTATTGTTCTTACTTTTTTACCTCGAGGCTGTCTCAAATCAAGGTCGAAGCTTCGCTTACACACTGGTTTCATTTATTTTATTGCCTAATTCATCTGTTTAATTTCTTGTTTATCAATTGGTATTGAAAGATATCACATATCCTTAAAACCATAAAATAAGTTTAATTGTTATCTGAATTTTAGGGTAAACAGTTTGGCGCCCACCGTGGGGCTAAGAATAATAGTGACTGTTCAGTGATGATTCTGATAACACATACTATTTTACGGTTGTTCTTGTCAAGTATCTTTGCTTTCAGGTTAGAACATGTCAAACTCACAAAACACACCCACACATAGTGACAATGGTCTCGAATTCCATGGGAAAAACGACAATGTAATTGCTCCAGGAGTCGGGTGCCACAGGCTGATCTCGGGGGAGAACCAGTTGCCAACCCAGTCGACGTTAGTTCACATGTTTGTTTAAACGTAGATCTGGGCGCAGACCCCGAAGGGAGTGTATGTAGGGAAAGCCGATCTGGTGGACAAGGTGCACAAGGTAGAGGAGATGGATGAGTTAGTCTCCGAGTAATATTCGAAATGCTACAGGCTCAGCAAGCCATTATTGCACAACTACAGTATCAACATAGAACACTGAGTGGGGTCAAACCAGTAGCCACCCGCCGTGCCGAACCAACACCGGAGAGGTTGAATAATAATGAATCAGGGACGGATCCTACAATAATGAAAATGATCGAGGAAATCACCAAAATGATTGAGTTAGGAGAAAAGAAAATTGAAGCTAATGATAAGAAAGTGGAAACATACAACTCCCGAGTCGATCAGATACCGAGGGCATCGCCAATTTTGATGGGGATAGATTAGAATTTTTTTTACAGAAGCCGTTTCCCCCAAGTGCGGCTTCGAAGACCATTCCTAAAAGGTTTCGCATGACGGATATACCTAAGTACAATGGGACCACCGATCCTAACGAGCATGTCCTATACATGAGCCATCAAAGGTAATGATTTGGAGGATGATGAGATCGAATTTTTTTATTGAAGTAGTTCGGAGAGACACTGTCGAAAGGGGCAATGATTTGGTACCACAATTTACCTCCAAATTCCATTGACTCATTTGCTATGTTGGCAGACTCTTTCGTAAAGGCACATGTCGGGGCCATAAAGGTTGCGACAAGGAAATCAGACCTTTTCAAAGTAAGACAGAGGGATAATGAAATGCTGAGGGAGTTCGTATCCCGATTTCAAATGGAACGCATGGAGTTGCCACCGGTCACAGATGATTGGGTCGTTCAAGATTTCACTCAGGGATTGAATGAATGAAGTTCGATAGCATCGCGTCAACTGAAGCAAAATCTGATCGAATATCCGGCGCTGACTTGGGTCGATGTACACAATCGATACCAATCGAAGATCAGGGTCGAGGATGACCAATTAGGAGCTCCTTCTGGTTCAGTGCATCCAAACAGGCCAGAAGCTAAAAATCAGAGGGACATCAACAGGGAGTCGCGGTCGAACAAAGACCGATTTCAACCGTACATCGCAGAACGTAGGAACAGTGGCCCGGGATGCAATTTTTCCCAGGACAATCGAAGAAGTGATCGAGTACAGAACTCTTAGGACTTATGAGCAAAAATGGTTTTGATAAGTACGCCGATCCCACAGAGGCACCTCAATTGTCGAAATATAACTTTAATGTCGATGCATCAGGCATTGTATCGGCAATTGGAAGAATCAAAGATACTAGATGGCCCATGCCCATACAGACCGATCCATCCTAAAAAAAGCACCAATTTGATGTTTAAATATCATGGCACACATGGTCACAAGACCGAGGATCGCATGCAATTCAGAGAGGAAGTATCCCGTCTATTCAAAAAGGCTACCTTCGAGAGTTCCTAAGTGATCGAGACAAGAATAATTTTATAGAAAGGGACGCCAACAGGAAAAATGAACAGGAGGAGCCGCAACAAGTAATTCATATGATCATCGGAGGGGTCGATATTCCACAAGGGACCGTGTTCAAACGCACTAAGGTATTAGTTGCTAGAGAAAAATAGACCCGAGATTATGTGCCAGAAGGTGCCATATCATTCAACGACGAGGAAGCAGAAGAATTTATCAGCCTCACAACGACACTCTGGTAATTTCTATCTTATTAAATAAAGTTAAAGTTAAGTGTGTTTTAGTGGATCCAAGTAGATCGACAAATATCATCCGTTCAAGGGTCGTGGAGTAGTTCGGCCTACAAGATCAAATCGTGCCCGCAACTCGGGTCTTGAACGATTTCAATATGGCCAGTGAAACAACTAAATGAGAGATTATCCTACGGGTGAACGTGGCTGGAACTATCCAATATACTAGGTTTCATGTAATCGAGGGCGACATGAGATACAACCGCCTACTCGGGAGGCCTTGGATCCACAACATGAGGGAAGTCCCTTCGACTCTCCACCAAATGATGAAATTCCAACGTCGGGCGGGGTAAAAACATTGTACGGGGAGAAGCATGCTACAAAAAAAATATTCGCGATAGATGAGGTAATACCAGTATCGGCGCTATCAACATCAAAAAGACCGAACATCAAATGTAAGTAGGAAGCGAAATAGCAATCACATCCACCAGCCTCGACCGAATCGGGGATTCGGGAAATAGAGGGAGTAGAAGACAAAGATTTTTTGACCCATCGAACCTCGTTGTTCTTGAAGAATTCGACACCACCAAATCGACGATCGAAAAGCTGGAACAAGTTATATTGATCGAGTACCTGCTCGAGCGAAAGGTATACCTGGGGACGGGGTTAACACCCGAACACAGGAAAAAGATTATTAAATTTCTTATCGATAACATATATTGTTTTGCTTGGTCCCACTTAGACATGATAGGGATCCCACCAGAGATAACAACACATTGATTGAGCCTGGACCCAAGGTTCAGGCCGGTGAAACAAAAGAGAAGGCCCCAGTTCGAGGTAAAGCATGAATTCATAAAGGACGAGGTAACTAAACTTCTCAAAATAGGGTTCATTCTGGAGGTGAAATATCCCGAATGATTAGCCATTGTAGTCGTAGTTCCTAAAAAAGGGAAAAACGCAGGATGTGCGTAGATTATAAGAATTTAAACAAGGCACGTCACAAAGATTCTTTTCCATTGCCTAACATCGATCGCATGATCGACGCCATGGCCGGACACGAGATCCTTAGTTTTCTCGATTCCTAATCCTGGTACAATCAAATTCAAACGAACTCGGAAGACCAAGATAAGACTTCATTTATCACCAAGTATGGAACATATTGTTATAATATAATGCCCTTCGAACTAAAAATGCATGAGCTACCTACCAACGCCTAGTAAATAAAATGTTTGAAGAACAAATAGGTACGTTAATGGAGGTATATATTGATGACATGCTAGTTAAATCCCTGCGCGTAGAAGATCATTTGACACATTTGTAGAAAACGTTCAAGATACTAAGAAAATACACATGAAGCTCAACCCCGAGACATGTGCTTTCAGGGTCGGTTCAAGCAAATTCCTTGGCTTCATGGTGTCAAATCGGGGAATCGAGATCAACCCTGATAAATCAAGGCTATCGGAGACATCAGTGTCGTGGACATCGTTAAAGCCGTACAAAGGCTAACAGAGCGGATAACTGCCTTAGGCTGATTCATCTCGAGATCGTCGGATCGGAGCCATAGCTTCTTCTCTCTACTCAAAAAGAAGAACAATTTCGTTAGGACACCGTAATGCTAATAGGCGTTAGAGGAATTGAAGCGATACCTCTTGATCCCACCATTGCTTCATAATCCAAAGGCAGATGAAAAACTCTACTTGTACTTCGCAGTCTCAGAGATCGCGGTAAGTGGTGTCCTGGTTCGAGAAGAACAAGGTACATAATTTACTATTTATTATGTAAGTCGAACTCTAGGAGAAACAGAAACTAGATATCCACACTTAGAGAAATTGGCACTTGCATTGATAAGCGCCTCTAGAAATCTAAAACCTTATTTTCAATGTCACCAGTGTATTAACCACTTACCCGCTTTGTAATGTTTTGCATAAGCTCGAACTGTCGTGCCGATTGGCCAAATGGGCCATCAAACTCAGTGGGTACGATATCAATATCAACCCCGAACGACCATCAAGTCTTAAATTATAGCATACTTCGTGACCGATTTCACGCCAACCCTCGTACCCGAAGTCGAAAAGGAACTTTTGTTAAAATCAGGTACATCATCGGGGGTGTGGAACCTTTTCATAGACGGCATTTCGAATGTGATATGGTCAGGGCTGGCATCATTTTGAAGCCGCCCATGGGCAACACTATTAGACAGTCCATCAAAACTTCAAAGTTGACTAACAAGGAGGCCGAGTACGAGGCCATGATTGCAGGTCTCGAACTAGCCAAAAGATTGGGATCGGAAGTCATTGAAGCCAAGTGCAACTCCTTGCTGGTAGTAAACCAAGTAAACAAAACCTTTGAGGTTCGAGAAGATGGAATTTAAAGGTATTTGGATAAGCTGCAGGTGACTTTGCACTATTATATAGAATGGACCTCGCAACACGTACCTCGAGAGAAGAATAGTGAGGCCAATGCTCTTGAAAATTTGGGGTCATCAGTCTAGGAGGGCGAAATCAGCACAGGGACTGTCGTTAAACTCTAGAGACTCCTGATCAAAGAAGGTCACGCTGAGATAAAATCCACAAGATTAACTTGGGATTGGAGGAATAAATATATCGAATACTTGAAAAATGGGAAGCTCCCATCGGACCCTAAAGAATCGAGGGCCCTACGAACAAAAGCTGCTCGATTCACATTAGCTGAAGATGGAAAATTATACAGAAGGACATTTGACGGACCATTAACAGTATGTTTGGGACCAAGGGACATTGATTATGTTCTACGAGAAGTCCATGAAGGTACTTGTGGGAATCACTCCGATGCCGAATTACTAGTTCACAAAATAATCAAAGCAGGATACTATTGGGATAATATGGAAAAGGACACTACGGAGTTTGTTCGAAAATGTGATAAGTGCCAAATGTATGCACCAATGATCCACCAGCCCGAAGAACAACTTCATTTGATCTTATCCCCTTGGCCATTTATGAAATGGGGGATGGATATCGTCGGCCCTCTACCATCGGCTCCAGGTAAAGCTAAATTCATTTTGTTTATGACTGACTACTTCTCTAAATGGGTGGAAGCACAAGCCTTCGAGAAAGTTAGAGAAAAAGAAGTTATAGACTTCATCTGGGATCAGATTATATGCCGATTCGGGATACCTGCCAAAATTGTATGCGAAAGTGGAAAGCAATTCATCGGAATCAAGGTAACGAAGTTTCTCGAAGAACATAAAATAAAAAGGATCTTAGCGACACCGTATCATCCAAGTGGAAATGGACAGGCCGAGTCAACGAACAAACTTATCATTCAGAATCTGAAGAAAAGATTGAACGATGCCAAGGGAAAATGGAGAGAAATTCTACCCGAGGTTCTTTGGGCATATAGAATAACATCAAAGTCCAGCACGGGGGCAACCCCGTTCTCCTTAGTATATTGCTCTGAAGCCTTGATTCTAGTCGAAGTCGGGGAACCCAGCGCCAGATTTCGACATACAACAGAAGAATCAAATCGCGAGGCTATGAATACTAGCCTTGAACTATTGGATGAGAAACGAGAAGCCGCACTCGTTCGGATGGTTGCACAAAAACAACGCATCGAGAGATATTATTGTTAAGGTATGGCCTTCTTCTTTTTCATTTATATTTTACGCTAACTTATTTTTAGGTGTTCGAGCAAAAATATTGAAGTTATCATCAAGCAGGAAGATATTAGGACCCTAAAGCACGTGTTGCACTCTTTTTCCCTTCGACCCGTTTTTATCCCTAATGGATTTTTCTGATAAGGTTTTTAATGAGGCAAACATTGTTCATGCTGACTTAGAGTATCCGAGGTCTCCTTACATTCAACCTCAGAATACCGGGGGCACCACCCTCGGATGATTTATTTTCAAAGAAAAATACTTCGTGTCAAAAGGGCCTCGGTAGGAAAGCTTTGTAATGGGCCAAACGGTCGAATGAATCGTGTCCATGTAGATTAGTCGAGCCCCAATGGAAAAACATGTATGCATGTATGAATTATTCAAAGAAAAACTTTTCCATATCAAATATCTTGTGCCTCAAAGAACATTTTCTACTATACAAGCTCCATACTTATGATTTTTGTGAAAAATGGCTCAAGGTCCAAGTATAATTACACCTCGAACGATCAACCCCCTACTTGGAGACTGACATCGAAAATCAACATGTTCTAATTATCTAAACTCGAAACCATAAGACCTCAAAGAGGCATCCCTCGATTTATAGTCCAAGGCCATCATTCTCAGGGAACTAACGCTTCGAAAAAGTTTGAAGTGTTATTGGGAAATAATCCCAAGAGGCATATCCAAAGTCTACGGCCAAACTAACGCGGCTTGGAGGCGTCCTAATCCTGCAATAACAACAGGCCTTCGAATTCTTTGAAAACCGGTTAAAAAAGCTACCCTCGACAAAATAACCAAATAGCCCGATAAAATCATCCCTCGAGAAACCTTAAGAGGTATCGAATTATTCAAATACAAACTTGTGCTAAGGCACAAAAAGTAAAGGGGTTTCGGTCAACATTAAACCCTCAAAAAACCCAATGGGTAAAAAAAAATACATGCTAAGGCTTAAGAAATTTTCACTAAGTCTTTAAGCCGAAAGAGGAAAAAAAGCCATTCTTTGGAGGCCGTATCAGCCCAATCAAAAATCCTAAGGGCCAATACAATTAGAGTTCGAGAACGTGTTCTCACTCAATTTGGACCTAAGGGTTTCACTACTTAAAGCTCAAATAAAAACTCACTCGACAACAGCTCGAGAATTCATCATTACTCGATACAAAGCTTAAGGGTTCTATTGCTTTGAGTTCGAGTCTTACTCGAACTCGACTATAAAAACACTACTATTGTGACTTTGACCAAGTCACTCAAAACCAAAGTCTCAAACATATTGTTCAAAGCATAAAAATGTGCTAAAACTTTACAAGGCGCAAAGCATGTTTGAAGACAAAATTTGAAAAGGCATTCAAAGGAAAGTTTTCTTTATATATATGTTTGAACAAAAATATGTACAAGAGACCGAAAAAGTTCTTACAAAAAGAGAAAAGGAAAAATAAAATCCTAACTATGCCTGGAGTTTACTTCTTCCTCGGGGGTAGCTTCGCCTTCAGTCCCATCGCCATTATCAGACGCGTCTTGGCTGCCTTCATCATCATCGTCATCATTGGAGGAGGCAGGCAACCTAGCATTAACTTTGAGCACCTTTGCTTGAGTTATCTCCTCGGAGAGGTCAAAGCCTCGAGCGTGGATTTTCTCTAGGGTCTCCCTCCGAGATTGGCACTTAGCAGGATCATTACTACACTGCACTCAATCGGTGGCCTCCCTCAACTGAGTTTGGGCAGCCTCGGCATCATCCAGGTACACGGCTATTGACTTGTTAGCTAAGACCTTTGACTTTTCGACCTCCGCCTTGGCCTCAGCAAGCTCGGCCTCGAGCTCTTCGATCCTTTTGGCTTGGGCTGAGCTCTTCTCTTTAGTGCTCCGAAGTTGAACTTCGGTAAATGATAATCGGACCGAGGCAACCTCTTTTTCCACAGCAAGGCGGTCCATGTTCTCTTTCCACCGATGGCAGTCATCTTTAACTTAATCGACCCCCCCCCCCCGGAACAGCCCGATCCTTTCAATCTTCTGTTGCAACTGAGAAATTGAAATTTTAGCCTCCACCTTCGTGTCAAGCCCGTATCTTTTCTAAAGGGCGGTTACCTGCTCGTTCAGCACAGTCTCCTCCTGACGAGCCTTGGTCATGTCTGCTCGAAGGTCCCTGAGATCTTCATCTTTTTTGCCCACAGAGGAGCTTAAGGGCATTCCTATCCTCCAAAGCATTCTGGAGCTCGGCCTCACATTGGCCCAGATCGGCCCGAGACTTGGAAAAAGCCTAGATGAGAAAAAAAAAGCTTGACTTAAAGAAGGGAAAAGAAGAAGAGAAGTTACAACAATTAATGCTTACCCGAAATAGGAGACGTTGGGCCTCTTCGAAGAGGGTGGACACATCATTAAGGTCGGAGGCATCATCGACCCCAGTAAAGCAATCAAGAAAGGGATCCTCTTCACCAGAGACTCTGCCTATGTCGGGGTCTTCATGGCCCGAGATTCTCTTATCGCCTCCTCAGAGTAAGTCGGCAGAGAAGGCGAATGACATGCTATCATTACCCCGAGCGAGTCACTCGGGACGCTTTGATTGGCCCTCGGGGTCTCAAAACCGGCCCCGTCCGGTATGTTTGTGGATGGTCGAGAGACGATCTCGACCTCAGGAAATTCGGGGTCCTCACCCAAACTTTTCTTTGAAGTCTCCTCATTATGAGACTTGGTTTCGACAATCGCCTCTAGTTCGGAAGGTTTGGAGGTCTCGACAGTCTTCTTGGGTCTAGCCACTAGAGCCGAGATGTCGCCTTCTTCTTCTTCTTCCTCTTTTCTCAAACTTTGGACCGAGTCCATAGTGAGCGGAATGAACTTCCTCCTGGTCCTTTGAGTTTTAGGTTTGGGGTCCTCGGACAATGAGACCCCCTTCCTTTTCTTATCTTTCCCCAGTTTCGGAACCGGGAGCTTGGCCTCTTCCTCGCCGCTCGGGGGACTCAAGATCGCATCCTTGTTTAGGCTTGCACTAAAAGAAGCTTACTAAGAAAGAGAAATATGAGAAGTACCTCGGAAGTAAGGAAGAAAACACTCACCGTGATTCTTTGCCTCCCATTTGCCCTTTGCCAAGTCACGCCAGCAGCGCTCGACATAGGAGAAAGTCGAGGCCAACTTTCGAACCCAGTCCTCGAGGTTAGGAACCGCAAGAGGCATCCAGGAAACCACTGCATGGCAAATAAAAATGTTACATAAAACAAAAAATGGAGTATGACGATTAATGGGTAAGATGTTACTTACGATCAGGGTTCCACTTCTCGGGGAACATTATTTTCTTCTTTGGGATGAGGTCGCAGGTCCTTACCCGCACGAACCGGCTCATCCAACCCCAGTCCTTGTCCTCATCGACGCTCGAGAACAAATCCTTTGTTGCTCGGCGTTGGAGCTTGATCAACCTTCGAAAAATACGGGGTCGATATATTCGCATGAGGTGGATGAGAGTGAACCACAACCCCTCGACCTTGTTGGAAAAGAAGCGAAACATGATCAGGATACGCTAGAAAGAGGGGTGAACTTGGCCGAGGGTAACCTGGTACCTCTTGCAAAAGTCGATAATAACTGGGTCGATGGGACCCAACGTGAAGGGGTAAGTGTAAACACTTAGAAACCCCTCCACATGAGTGGTAATTCTTTCTTTAGGAGTGGGGATCTGTACCACGATCTCGGCCCCCCAGTTACAGTCTCTCTTCACGTCCTCGAGATAGCTCGCTGTTATCAAGCAGATATATCTCGATACGTGCTCCAATCGTCCAGGGACCGATGGAGGGTTCTCGACTTTGAAGTCGGATTTTAAGACACATGGGCTGGGAACATACTCGTGAGGGAGCGGTTCTCCCAATATTTTGTCACTGGCCGGCCAGGAAGAAGCGGAAGAAGCTTTCTCCTTTTGTGGGACGGTTTTGGGGGTTTTCGCCATTGATTCGGGTAGAAAGAAGTGGAAAGAGGTGAAACATGGTATTTTGATACTAACAAAGTTGACTCAACGGGTGGTGAAAAAGAAGAGATGGAGAGAGTTTAAGGGACTTAGAAAATTTGATGAAGGTGAAAGTAAAATTTTGATTCAACAAAAAAGTCTATATTTATAGATTTACGGCAACAGTTCAGTGGTGCTAGTGGCCGACCGTCCACTGACAAGCATTGATGGTTTGGGAAACTGTACCGACGGGACGTTTCAGTCACCTCCATCTCTTACATCACGAGGATGACATCACTATTGAGGTCTCTAGAAAATCGAGGCTCAAGTCGTTTCTTATCATTTTACTCTAAGAAACGAGGGGACTATCTGTATGCGGTAGAAATCGGGACTACCCGATTTTAGTCTTTGGTCGAGATAAGAATATCACGTCAAAGAGCTAGGACGTCGAGTCCGAAATCGAAGACTCTTTTCAGATCGAGGTCGACATCAATCGAGTCCAGAAAGAGACAGACTCCGAGTGACACCGACATAGCTTGATAACCGAATGGGCGAGATATCCGCGATTGGTCGATGATCGTGGCGTGAATCTCAGAATGGATCAATCTACGACGGTTAATAAGATGTTAATATGATTTCCTGCTATAATTAGAAGTGTACCTTATTTAAGACTCCTCTATTATATATAAAGAAATTTCATTCATTTTCAAGGATCATTATTAACTGATAAAAAATATATACACTCGTTACTTCCTCTCGAGGCTGTCTCAAATCGAGGTCGAAGCTTCGCTTACACACTGGTTTGATTTATTTTATTGCCTAATTCATCTGTTTAATTTCTTGTTTATCAATTAGTATTGAACGTAATCACATATCCTTAAAACCACAAAAGTCACTATTAGGGGTGGGCATCGGTCGATTCGGTTCGATTGTAAATATTATCGTTTCGGCATATCCGTTATCCGTTTATAAATATGCTAAACCAATAACCGCACCTATAAGATATCGGTTATTGGGTGTCGATTTATCTGTTATCGATTTACCCGATAAGAATAAAAAATATCCAACAATTTCATGCTTTTATTATAGAAATGGTGATCATACTGTTAAGAGAAAGGAACTGAAGTCTTGCTCATAAGAAAAGATAGATTAAATTTCAACTTTAGAAAAGAACACGTTCTTTGCATTTGAAAATCCCAATGAATGAACTCAATTTTCAAAGTTATAAGTTAGTAGGATTAAGGAATAAGACATTTAACAATCTTATCTTATTAACTATATATCACTTCGGGCCGGCATGACTAATAGGAAAATAATAAATTGCTAATCTTGTAAATACGAAAAAATCAGTGCAACAAAAGAAACAAATAAAAAAAACTAAAAATCTAAATAATTAATTCTCTAAAGTATAGAACTACAAATCGTAACGGAAAAATTAAGATGAGAAATTCAGAAAAGTTTAAAACTTACTCTGAGTAATAAGGTCCGAAGATAAAGAGTAACTACCGAGAGAATTAAGAAAATGAAACCATTAGTTGTCTTTACATACTTATTGGGTAAAATTATAATTTTATTAAAGCTTATTAGGCTATTGATTAAGTCTCTTGTTAGAATCTCAAAGGAAAATTGTTCCTAATGCTTGTAAAATCTAACAATTCATTGATCAGGATCTGAAATTGTGATCCGAAGAAAAGCACAAAAATTTCATAGGAGTGATAGAGAGAAGTGAAATGGCGGCGATGGCGAGGGTAAGCTCTAGCCTCGCGTATGCGGAGCGATTCTATGCAGAGGCAGCCTATGCTGGTTTTGATGGATCTCCCGATTCCTCTACTAAAGATGTCAGCGCCAAGTTCTCCAACGACAGTGCTCTTCTACTTTATGCCCTCTATCAACATGTCCTTCACATTTTTTGTCGATTTCATTTACCTCTTCTATTCTGCACGGAATTTCATTTGTGTACTTCGAGTTCTTTCAATGGCTTGATCTAGTGCTGCATTATGTGAATTACAGTGTCTTAGCTTTATTATTAACTTCATGAAGCGTTTAATTGTGATAATTCAATTGGAAAGCCTGTTTTGCAAATTGTTTTGGTTCAAATTCTCGTAGATCTAGAGGGGTCATGTCCGAATCACATCAAATTATAGGCATTGGCTATAAAATTGAAGGCGTGTTAAATGTGATTTTTCATTGTATACTTATTCGTGGAATTGTGAAAGCTGTGGCTCCTTGTGTAAGGTTTTTGTTACTTGGTTCAGGCAACTGTAGGACCTTGTAAGATTCCTAAGCCTAGAAGTTGGAGTCCAGTAGAACAAGGCAAATGAAAAAGGTTTGTTTGAATCAATTCTATGATTGGCATATTACCTAAATTTGCTCTTGTTATCTAGGTTGGTTACTAGTCACCTTTTTGTTTACTTGTTAATGCAACGCGATATGCACAGATGCTTGTTGTTTTTTATGTCTATGTAAAATCTATAGTTTAGTATTTTAAGACGTGTATGAAAACTAACTGCTAATCAATACATTATTACTATTAGCATTCATTTGGTTCACATGCTAGTTTGTGGGGATTATAACTGATATTAACTATGTGGTGATTAATAATGAAGAATTTGTTATGTGGTGATTAATAATAAAGGGATTATTGTTTTACAAGAATTACTTACTAGGACAGTTTTGTCTTTAAATAGTCTAATCTCAGAATTGCTAATACACATATTCCTATACTGCACCTATCCCGCATACAATTATTCATAGGTTCCCACGTAACTTAATGTGGATAGTATTTGATACCGCCAACCAAACACTGCAATGAATAACACGGCGATTATGTTTCCTTATGCAAGCAGCCAAATGTTGTATTTTTCTATGTGGGGTTTTATATTTCTCCTGCCGCAGTAGCTAGTTCGTGAGCCGACGGTCTATTGGAAACAACTTCTCTACCTGCATCAGATAGGGATAAAGTCTGCGTACAGACTATTCTTTCATATTGAGAACATATTGGGTTTGTTGTTGTTGTTATTATTGTTGTGCTTGTGCTTGTAAAATCTAAATTGAAACTTGAAATGAAGAGTAAGGAAGAAATAGAAGGTATGGTTCTACTCCTAACCAATCTTCAGTTACCCATGCGTTATAAATATTTTTTTTATCTATTCATTCATATTATCAAAAAAAAAAATTATTAGCTAAGTTGTTTCAGGAGAATGTGGTACTAGGATAAATGTTCTTCTGTTGTGTTTCTAATAAAGCTTATTTCATTGACATGTAATTATTTTTATTAACTTCATTGTTGACAATTTATTTATGAATGGGCTTTATTCTGGTTATTATCAAAGGAAATTGGGAGAAAAGGCGTTTAATTTTCTGTGATAGATATATGTAATGACAAGCTATTCAATTTCGTTTTTTCAGGTATGTAGATTTTAGATAGGCATATACCTGACTTGAACGACCTTTACATTTTCATTTGGCATATATCTTACTTGAATGGAACTTTTTTTTTCCTTCACTAGAAACTTTTGGTAAAGTAACTATGCACTGTGCCTCCAAACATTATCATGGTAATTGCAGGGATGTTTTCGAGGCTCGAGATTCTGAGTTCACGACTTGGGCTTGTATATCGAGTTTCAGGACTTCAAGAGAAAATGATGCTAGCAAAGACGGAACTTGGCGACATCTTATTTTGCTTTATTTTTTGTTTTTGTTTTCATGTGTATGCACAATTATAACATGTTATGAATTTATATTAAAAATTTCTTATGTTATTTTGTTTGATAAATGTCTTTACTGTTGTCTCTTCTAATGCTGATGAGTTGCCCTATTACCTTTGTGCAATATTAGTAGTAATATTGTTGCAGCTATTTTTTTTTTTTAAAAAACAAATACAATTTGTGGCGACTATGGTCGTCACTAAACCCAGGAAATTGTGTCGATTAAGAGTTGCCATTGAAAGTGTTACAGTTATAGGCGCCACTGAAGTCTTCATCTGTAGTGACCTAACAGTCTTTTGGCGAACTTTTCCTTACTTTTTGGAGCGAGCAAAGACGCCACACATGTACATTTTTGTGGCGACCCAAGGAGTCGTCACACATAACATTTAGTTACGGGTTTACTTGCAGCAACCCCGTAGTCGCCACTAAATGTTTATAGTGACGACTTTATGATATTTAGTGACGACTTTAGTCGCTGGAAAAAGTCTGATTTCTTGTAATGCTATCATCTACCATGCACCCACCCACAATTATAATTTTTCAGTCGCACCTACTACCATCGCCAAATAACAATCCGCCATCACCACCACTATGTCACCGTTTTCAAATATCACCACCAATCACCATTGTCATAACCACCACCAGTTACATGTATAGCCATTGCTATATATTGCCACCAACAATTACCACCATCAGTCACCATTATACATCGCCAACCGCTACTATCAGTTGATATCACAATTAGCTATCATCATCATCATCTATGCTTATCATGACCTATTTTGGACGATATCTATCTATGCTTTATCTCTCTTCAACCATTTGAGTGAAATGAGGCAAAAGAAAAAGAAACTATATCACCCCAACGACGCCGTGGAGGAAAAATCGAACTATTTCGGAGAGTTGGAGTGAGTAAAACAATACTTATTAGCTTATCATGACCACCACCAGCTACTATCCAAATTTATTTCTTAGCATTATTTGGTTGATATAGTGTTATGCTTAAATATATATATTTATCTGATGTGAGATAGAACGAAAAATAAAAATATATTTATTAGCAATACGTGAATAAAATAACTAAACACAAAAAAGCTATTAAAGTAAGCATTCTCATATTTTCACTCAACAAATAAAAATTGTCACATTACTATATGACCTCATAAATATTTCTTACATTATAATTTCTGCATAATTAATACGTGAATCAAACGACGCCTAACTTCTCTTCTCTCGTTAGGATCAGCTGTGGCATGTTAACAGTAACTAGCGATGGCGCCAACGGTTAGTTATAACTTATAAAAGCATACATCCCCTAAATAGCCGCTTAGCCCTTCTTTTTTAGTGCAAAATTTAACTCAAAAATATGAAAATCCTAAAAAAAATCTTTTCCTTTTTTTATCCTTTTTCTATCTACCCTAAATCCTTTTTTTTTTTTTTTTTTTTT